>JACJUY010002955.1:57946-85685 GCA_014220935.1 Platorchestia sp. MABIK | reverse complement strand
TCGAGATGTGGAATGCCAGGGGTACCATCCTGGGATGACAGCCAGGCACGCAGGTACATAGAAGCGCCGTTGTAAGTCAGTTATTGACACTCAAACACGGAGATGGAATGTCTTTCTCACTGAGACTAAGTTAGATTTGCACTCGGTATTATTACCATTTACTCTATAATGACAAAGAGTAGGTTAGCCTGCGCCGTTCGGTGTGGCGGTAGACGTTTGACTGTTGATTTTCTCAGTCAATAAGGCTGGCTCACTTTGATATAAGTATGCCACATGTTGAAATCACTTCATGACGATAGTTCTCCGTCATTATGTCTATAACACCAGCGCCAGCCCCCGCAGGGTGCGGCTCAAGATATTGGAACGACACAGATGTTGCTGATATGATGCCGCCAGCCTTACTGACTCGCTTTTTCTCGGCTCCTGCTGAGCGTCACCAACCCCTGTGCGATCCCGAACGAACGATGTTTTATCAAAATATGAAATTATGCTAACGTACACGGAAATACGCCTAATTGAATCAATAACATGTATATGAGTTCCCATGACGAAATACTTACTAAGATATAAGAAATATTCCTATAAATAGAAGAATTACATATTAAGGATAACGTGAATGGTGGTAGCTGGCATTCGATGTAGAAACGACGTCGTAACATGGTCGGTACGATAGCTGAATCGTGGAGGCTTGCTCAGATGTCGTGCTTTCTAGAAGATTCTTAGTAGAGTTTGCGTGCTTTTCATCTGTAGATCACTCGCGATGGAATATCTCTTCTAATATGATGATCGACGCAGTTCTTCTTGGAGATTCGAAGTGAGTACGAGGGCCAGTCGCAACATTCAAGGTAATCCATAGCACAAAAAAAATTCTGGACGCTGGATATGACGAAATCATATCACAACATTGTCATCATCTCACATTTCTCATGTGTGTACAATAATAATGTAATTTATGTCCAGCTGTGAGTCACTTGGACCTATTTTTAAGAGCCTTTCTTAAAATTATCTTTTATTAAACGTGTAATTGAGCTACACTTTGATTTTGTTTTATTTTTCTTAGCATGTACTTTTTCTTTGCGTTCTATGGCGCTTGTGTCTGTTTTGTTGTACCGTGAGGATATTTCGGCTGATTCTCTTCCCTGATAATATTCAATTTCTTCTCCGCCTTCTTCTTCCAGCGTACGTTTGTGGATCGCGAGGGTCTGTGCTGGTGCTATCGTGTCGCTCACAAATTTTGTTCATATCCGCGTCATTTAAAGTAAAAATCTGATGTTATTTTGGTAGCCTTCAATTTCTGGGTTTTCGCGTTTCTTGAATCGATAATGTAGCAAATGTTGCTCTACCAATTTTCTCCCATTTCTTGTAAGGTGTTAATTGAATGAACTTAAAGATGGATCATCAATTTCTCAACTTTCACTGATCAGTGGACGATTTTCTACCTGTATTATGAATGCTGTTCTCGCTCATTGCTCGATGCGTAAGTATACACGGGTTCATAACTAAAAATATTGACTAGTTCATACTTGCATCCTGACAGTAAAACTCACTATTTACTAGCGCTTTACCCTACATGCATGTATATGCGTGCCCTGGCTTGTTCTCATGTGCGGTGAACTCGCGTAACTGTTTCTCCATGAAATGAATTCCTCAAAGCTTGAAAGACAAAACCAACGTACGCTGTAATTCCGTTGAATAAGTTCGGAAATCGTGGTGCATGCTTGATGTATCTCGACGATGCGTGTTGCTGAGGGCTGGCCGCGGGGCTGCTGCTGCCGCCGCGCCCGCATCTCCCTGCCTAGCCAGCCCTGAATTCTGCCCTCTGATTGCCCCCACGCGCTGGCTCTCATTTATTGTCCCATGTGTGGTACAGGGTAATTCTACTGCTCCGTCACCCTTCATGTATTCCTCACTTCTCGAGTTCGCTCGTGTATGCTAAGCTGAAAGTTGCCCGCGTCACTTGTCTGTCTCAAGGTTGATTGGTAGTACTTGATTTCCTCACCGCCGAATTCAATGTTAGGGTTGGAGTATGAAATATTTATAAATTTTATGTTAATTTTGAACTCATTTTTTGAAATTTGTGGGTCAAACTGCAGAGCAATTGAGCTGAGAAACGGAAAATACTTAATATTTTCGTGAATAAGATAAATTGTGAGTCAAGTATAACCTGAAAAGAGCTGTGAATTTCTAATGGAAAACGAGGTCATTCTTGAGATCCGTAACTCAAAAATATTGTTCAATAATGCTAGAGGGAAATCATATGTGAGCTAATAGTGTTTTATTCCGCTTCAAGAGTGTGGAATTTAACGTAGGAGTGTTAGTGATGTAAGCTAGAACTGAACTGATCTTTACCTGTCGCTTAAGTGGTCGAAGGACACGTTTTCAAGGCAACCCAAGACCAGCAGTGGCTCGTGCGGTCTTCTGCTCGTAATTGTCTGTTTGGATTGGAAAAAAGTCCTCTTTTAGCTACAGTAAGACTGTGCGTTAGTCTGACTTCCGTAGCTCATGTCACGCTCAGTCGCATGGGGACTGGTATTCTTCCTTTACTGATGTACATGCCCTGCGTGAGGTGTGCTGGGAGTGTTATGTTCAATCTGTCTGCCGCGCGCGCGTGGCGTGTTCGTGACTAACTTCTTTTATTTCAGTTTCGTGCACCGCGCCAAATTACTTTCTTGACATTTTTCTCGTTCTTGACTATTATTCTTCAGTACTTTTTGTGTTTATTATGAATGTGTTACGCGTTAATTTTATTTTCAGCGATTTTCTTAGAATGGCTTTATAGGTTGGGAACTGTGCAACAAGTACTTAATTTTTGCAAACTAATGTTATGTTTTTTCTGTTTTCTAGGTTGGTCCAAGTTAGTAATCCTGCCATAGTCACTTCGTCACGACTGTCCTGTCGTCTCACGTGAGTGTGTTATGTTATTTTTATTGCGTACCTTCATTTAAGTTCTGTAGCTTTTAGTTTTCTGGTATTTTCCTGCGCTATCATGCCAAATAAATTCCACTGCTGAAATAAATATCGTATTACTGCCACATCTCATCAATTATAGAGGCTGTATTTTTGTGCATTCTTGAAGAAATTCAATGCATATTTGACAATTCATTCCCTCTGGCTGTCGTGGTAGACATGATTTTCTCATTCATGCCATGTATGAAGGCTCGAAGTGTCAAGTCTCTCAAATTAATTTTCTAATATCGTCGTTTTCATCCTAGCATTGCGCGGACAGTGTACGTACATTTCATGAAATGTAAAATTTCAAGTTATCTGAGTCGAACCCAACGCATTTGTGCCTGTTCGTAGCGCCCACAATGCAACTTGAAGCAATTTTTTCGCGCGCGGTGAGGATTTTCGACAGGTTGTCAATTCGGAGTAAGATATTTCTTTCTCCGTAACCAAGATCAGGCTCCTATAAATACAAGAGATTGAAGACTACGTTCGTTTTAACGAGGCACTCTCCACTCCCCTAAGGAATTGATGTGCGTACGCACTAATTATAGACGAAGTTCTAGGTAGATGGATTAGGCATAGGAGATTAGTTCCTCGTCGTCTTGTTCTTCCATATCATGTTCCTGGGAATTTTTACGGGATGGATCACGAGGCGCGGCATGAATGCCCAGATGGAAATATACGTTTATTATCCCGAATGGAAGTTTTGATCTACCGTCAGTGCTTAGTTCAAAAAAGTGCTTTTAGAGTTATGAATTTCGCTAGAAAGTGACATGACTTTTGGTAGGGTCTATTTTTTTAATTTGAGGAAAATGTATTATCTAAGTCTTCATTTTTTGTGTGGAATTAATTCATATTCTTTATTTTTGTTTTTTCTTAACCATTTTGGTAGTTTTTCAAATTGACTCTATAAGAATGTTCATCAGAATCTCGTTAAACGTTTCAGGGTGACGCCAAAAGGCTTGAACGATTTTCATTGATAATTTCCTATTAGACGTGGTCGTTTCGTTTCGTACATTCTGTTAGATGGACATAAACGAACGTTTTTACCGTTTCATCATAAGTACAAATTTCTCTATTTTATTTTCAGCTTCAAAGTATTCAAATGAATCGCACGACGCGAGTGTTATTAAAGTATAACTTTTTAATTTAATCTTCTGCATCAAATTTTCATTTTGCTCCATTTTTTGAGAAATCTTGATTATCAGGGAATTAGATTGTATTTCATCGCTGTAAAATAAATTTTGATGGTGAATTTCGAATCCCCGTCAGCTTTCAAACTTCGTCAAGAAATATATTTGACTATTCATTCACTAAAACTTAAAGCTTGCAAATGTGGGCCTTCAATATATGGTTTTGAAGACTTTTTATGTTCAGCTTACCAAATGGATTTGTTATTAATAATAAACGTCGCTGGTTCGTTTGATCATCTCTGAACTAATCAACGATCAAACCAAGTCTGGAGATAAAATATTCACTATTGGTTTTACTGATTACTCCAACGACTGGTATTGGGAAGTGATCTGCGCCGTTAGACTGCTGAAGGCAGCACTGCTTTGTTATCGACGCGGACAAATATCAAACTTTCGCTCGAATGCTCTTCCCTCCCATAAAACGTACGTGTTTGTTACCTACTCATAAATCCATTTCTGGCTCAAAATGTTCGCCGCTCAAAGTTAATGAATTTACTTAACTTCGAATTCATGATTTGTGTTCACAGAAATTTGTTTTTATCAATCAGTAGGAAGCGTGTGGCGACTTCATGGCTCATTGAACAATTATGACGTACAAATGGCTGCCTCGTGCAATTTTTGCTGTGACGCGGAATTGAAATGCGGCATGTGACTTTGAAGGTAATTTTGTTTGGAAATACCATGTTCTCATTGAGTTATTGAGGGGAGGGTTTTTTAACTCGAGTGCACTGGAGTTAAATTAAACTCTGTTCTTGTTTTGCAACGTTACCTTCGTCAAGTAAATATCGCTCTTTCATGGGATTTTTACGGTTGAACAGACACTGAAATCAATGTTTTAGAATTTGTAACCTGTGGAAATACAAATGCGTTGACATCCGTCTAACTAGAGCGCTTCAACTAAAACATCACTACTCATATAAGAAAAATCAGTGGAAGTCATTTAACACGGCTAACCACTCTTATAAAGAAATTACTGTAAGATTTCATGGATATGATATAAAAACTGTGCTACTTCAAGTTCAATTGAAATGCATGCACAGCATTTACACTTGTCACGTGTCAGCACAAATTATGAAGGTAAAAAAATAGTTTCACCGAATTGGGATTTCCCACCAGCAGCGCTTTTGGCTTACCATGGACGAAGTTTACTCACGGTTTAGGTAAGCGCCTTGTCCCTGGCGAGCGAGGTCAACTTGCAGCAACGTTCTCCTGTAGCTCTCAGATACTCGGTGTCGGCTTATGCGAGGCCTTTCCTGGGCACTACGCTTCTTGGATGTACCGAGGATCGATTTGGAGCTCAAGTGCTCTGACGTGTTCCAGGCGGCTATCAGTTGAACCAACCTCACGACTCGAGTTTTTGGTTTCCCTGTTCAAAATGGTAGTCAAATTTATGACTTCTTACAAAACAGAAGGTGTAGTGACATTCTACAATTTTGACATATTGTGCCAGAATGAATCAGAAACGAGAAATTTATGGATGTAGATTTTTGGGAAGGAGGAACGCAGGGTAGTTTGAGAGGTGACGAGGATGCTAAAACCGATGTACAATGTTGCATGTGTGGTAATGTACAAAAGAGGTATCACATGTTTTTCATAGCTTGCGAGTCGACCTATTAACAATTGAGAAACTTCAGTAAATTGCAATTAATTCTTACGCGTGCTGGTTTACTGCAATCATCGTTACCAAGAATTAAAACTTTCCTCAGGGGGATACAACTATTGTATCTGCGGGAATTGGCTTTCCATGGGGGGGAAATGTAACTTCTCGAACTGAAGGTGTTAAATAGGCTAAAATAAATTGGTTTTTGTCAGTTTTATTTTCGCTTCGCCGTGGTCTTTTTCAGGGAAATTTTAAAGTTACAATTTGATGAGCCATGTAACTGGAGCAGAATAGTAATTATGTTTACCTGTCTCTGCGTCTGTTGAAGGACATCTGTGTTCAACTTAGAAGTTCATTTGGGCTGTTTGATTCCGTTTATCTGGGCTACGGAGTTAGAGCTTGGAATAGACGAACTCATGAAAAGACCGGAAAAAATTCTGTCATGAAGTTCCTTCGCTGTCGAGCCTCCCTAAAGTTTAGACTCGCTGGCGGAACGCAAGTTCTCAATGAAGAATGTAAACCGTGTTTTATACAATTTACATGTGTGCAGAAATCTTCAATGGGATTTTTATCTTGCGAGTTTAATCCCCTGGAACCTTCCAAGAATAGGCGCGAATGCGGTTTCGTTTGACGCCTGTCCTGCTCTATTCTGGTCTCCATTTGCTTGGGAATGTAAACGGGGACCTCACGCGCTCGTGTGGGCATATGAAGGTGTTCGTTGATCCTCTTGTAATGGACAGGCAAAGCTGACCTGTACGGATCCTCTTGTAATGGACAGGTAAAGCTGACCTGTACGGATCCTCTTGTAATGGCAGATCATAATGACCTGTACGGATCCTCTTATAATGGTAGATCATAATGACCTGTACGGATCCTCTTGTAATGGACAGGTAAAGCTGACCTGTTCAGATCCCTTGTAATGGCAGATCATAATGACCTGCGCGGATCCTCTTCTAATGGACAGGTAATACTGACCTGTCCGGATCCCTTGCAATGGCAGATCATAATGACCTGTGCGGATCCTGTTGTAATGGACTCTTTATACTTTCTTCTTCAACTTTTACCTTGTTTCATGAACTTCTTTCTCAACTTACTGTTTCTTTGCCCCTTCTGCATAGATTCCCCATTCCCTTATCTCCATACTAAATGGTGCCTCCCTTCTTCCTCTTTTCGATACGCTCTTTTTTTAGCGGTTAGGAAGGCTTGAACTAACAAATAATCTAATCCAAACTTGAGTGAAAGCTGACCTGTGCCACATCATGCACTCATGTTCACGTACTAATGCAACTAATGCATGTCGGGGGTTGCACCCTCCACTCGTGATTAAACCGGAGCAAAAGTGGTGGCAAGGCCCTCATTTAGTGGTACCCTAGATTTGTTCTAATGCGTTGGCTGCTTTCAATTAGCTACGAGCTCTTGCGAACGTGCCTCTCTCGCTCCCCTGCCCACTCATCTTTATTAAAAAATATCAGCTCTCGAACTTAGAATAAAAACTGGCATGAGCGCTCTCGCTCTTTAAACGCGCATTATCGGCGATCGATGGCGGCTTCAAATTCATTTGCCAGGGACCTGACTTTTATTAGAGTTCGCTATGTGATGCCAGTGTTTGAGCGCCGCCCAATCATGGGTCTTGCAATGTGACTTCTTCCTCATGCTCCATTTCATTGAATCCTGAGTACCTCATTTACTCTGATTTCATGAGAGGCTTGTTCGTTTTGGGCAAAGTTTTCAAATGGTTATCTCGAGCACATACAGTTCCTGTTTTTAATGCTGTCAATTTTCCTGGAGTTTTAATTAAGGGAAGAGCATTTCTTTTCAGAACTGTTCTCATACAAGGCTAGCGCCGGTTTAATTATAAATAATTCAAAGTATGTTGCCCGAAGTTTATCCTTACCTAACTAATGACTCGCCACGCCAGCCCCCTGCTGACATTGACGTTCCTCTTTGCTGCTCCTTTTTTGTCTTCCTCCGAAGTTTGGACCTTGCATTACTCTGAGATGAAGAGGTAAGAATACTGTACTTTTCTAGCACGGAAAAGAACTTCGGCTTGTGGCTTAATGCTCGTTACTGTTTCTAGACATTTATTTGTTCCTCGGTAATTTGCTTGAACGTGGAAGCTAGAACGATATCGATTGTAGTAATTTTTCAAGAAAAATTATATCTGGATATTTTACTCACACGAAGACCTTCTTTTTATATCGCAGTTTTCTCGTTTATTGATGTTTTCAAAATGGGATTTGAAAAAGCGCATTTGAGGATATAATTAACAATTGTATCAGCACTTCTTATTTTTGAGTAGTTAACAGTACGCCTTCATGCTTTTAGTACGTTTTCGTGACAAAGATGGAGCTGTCTAATTTCGAAGGTTGATGATAACGCTACGGATTTTGTAGCGCTCAATCTGCTTGGACCGCCGCAGCCGGTTATGGCGAAGAGCAGAGGAGCCTGGAAGATGTTTTAGGGTGAGCCTCTCATTTCTGCTGGTTCACCTGCCAATATAACAATGGAATAAAGGGCCTGGCCAATCTTGCGGTAGTGCCCTTTGTTCGTGCGGCGTGTTATTGCATCATGTTTGGTTGCCACAACACCGATATTGGAACTACGAGGCTGCGCTCCCCCGTTTTAAAACGATTGTATCGCTGGATCCTTCCCTCCCCGGCGAGGCTGATTGCCCGGCGCGCTACCTCCTCTAACGGTTATGGGCGTCAATCTCAGTTGGGATTTGTGCCATTATCGGCCTAAAAAACCTGCGTTTTATTGTTCCTTTTCCAGTCAAGTTTGTGTTCTGGACAACACGGCCACTGAGCGATTCTAGAAATTTGTTCCTGTTATTGGTGTGGTCGAATCAGACACGCTTGTTTTTTGATGGCAGGGGATGGAAAGTACGAAGAAATTTTTCTGTGTCCAGAGAACACTATTTTGTTTTCCTTCGCAGCTTTTGCGATGCTGATCTTGAATTACATCGTCGTGTAATAGTCAATCATTGAATGGTTCACAGGTCTAACATACGTAGTATCTGCTTGCATTAGTCTGTCCAAAACCCTGTCGCACTCTAAAAATGTGTATTCAACGAAATCTATCAAACATGGTAAATAATCAACTTTTTTATTGTTCTTAGCTTTCTTTCTATTAGGCATGGATTATTCAAAATTTTACGAAGATTATATTTGACTAAAATACGAGCAAACGTTAGACGAGATCTTCGACTGGAGAAGGAAGAGGTGTAGAGGTTCACAACTCCCTGTTCGGTTGATGTGAATGTTTTCGATAGGGTTTAAATCAGGAGACTATAAAGGCCACCCTATGCTTTGGAAAAGATTCCTTGTAAACCGTGAACCAATCTTGCTGTACACGAGGTAGCTACTTTAGGAAATATCTAAAAATATCGATATAATATTTACTTACTTTTAGTTAGTTACTTTAGGAAATATCGAAATAATTCTGAAATTTTATTTTGTGGCTGCGCTAGGTTGCCAAACTTAATTCCGACCATGTAAATCACCTCCCAGATCATTACACTGTTTTTGAAAGCCTGTACTGTCAGTGAGGTGCATGAAGAATCCAAAGCTTAAGCAATTAAAACTCGCTCTAACTCTGCCATCTTTCTGGAACAAGGCGAACCTCAATTCATCTCACCATTGAACATGTTTCCTCAGTCCAGTCTTCGTGGTCTTTTGAAAGTTTGGAGCCGTTTCGTTGATTAGCTTTAATGACTAATGATTTCCTGGTGAAGGCGCAACTCCTCTAACATTTTTTCTTCGCCTCTCTGCGCGCATAATGCGAACAGAAATTTTCTTAGTACTGCCCTTCAGCATGTAAGTCAACTGCCGGACACCTTTCCGCATGTTTACTTTCGCCCGTCGCTTCAGAGATGGCCCATCACGAGTATCCATAATTTTAACTCTGCCGCTATTACCAATGTTTGACTGCAATTTGCCTTTTTTTTTCACTGTCGTCCTTTGCACAGTTTTAAATTCTGTGACCATCATTTGAGACACTTCTCGGAAGGATTTTCCGGCCGGTGCAAGCCGATAACCTGTCCTTTGTGAAAGACAGCTGTTTGTTGTTTTAGGTTTTTTCAGTGGAATTTTCATGCTTGTAACTACGAGAGGTGATCCAGTACTGACTACCACTGACACTGATACTCTGTAACGTTTTCTTCTCATTCGAATTTATGATGAGGAAATTAGTGCAAAATGATTTAAATGACGTCAACATTTTACCAGGGTGCGACAAACTTGTTGGCCGGGATGTGTAGGGAATTAGCGCTCCTTGAATTTGTGAGCGATCCCGAGCTAAAAGTAACGTAGGCATTCATTTGAGTGAAAGAAGTTTTTTTGTTACGAACCAGCATTTTCGGTTCTCTACTGTCCAACTTTTCAGCCCCTGCCACTTTCTTCTTCAACTTACATCTTGTTTCAGGAACTTCTTTTTCAATTTACTGTTTCTATGCACATTGTACATAGATTCCGCGTTTCCTCAACTCCATACTAAATGGTGCCTTCCTCCTTTTTCTCTTTTGAACTCCTTTACTGCAAATAGGGAGGCTTGAACTAACATCTAATTTAATTTGTTGTGGAAAAAAGAAGAAAAAGCAATTCTTCTTCTGTTGTTTAATCTATTCGATGCAATTGTGAGCGGTTGAAAAATTTTAGTCGAAGATTCTCTTAAATTTCTAATTATATGAGCGAACTCAATGTAAATACTTTCATTTGTGAATGATTAGATTTTTGCGTGAAATAATTAAACGCTCAAGTATTTCTTGTGCATGGACTGTAAGACTGTCTGAACTGTAACGACTGTTCCCCTTAATGAACCGTCAGAAATAGGTGTGCAAAATGCACTGTCAGTAATGGAACATACTAAATAATACGGTCGCTTTTTCTTCAATATTTTGCCGCAGTTTGTTTCTTTACTTAATTTTTTAATACTGAGCATTACGTAGAGTTCACTGACGTGAACCATGTTTTCCTTGTTGTAGTTTCATGATCCAGCGTAATAAGCAGACTGCTTCACAGAAGAACTCCCCTCTTCCGACATGATTCATTTGCTCGTTCACCTCAGACCCACCTCCCATTTCTTCTCGGTCTCGCGTGTTCGTTCTCTACACTAATAGATACCAGTATAAAATCAACCCTGTTCCGTCTTCGTCATGCACGTGCTAACATCGACCCTGTTCCGTCTTCACTTCATGCACGTGCTAACATCTACCCTGTTCCGTTTTCACGTCATGCACGTGCTAACATCGACCCTGTTCCGTTTTCACGTCATGCACGTGCTAACATCGACCCTGTTCCGTCTTCACGTCATGCACGTGCTAACATCGACCCTGTTCCGTCTTCACGTCATGCACGTGCTAACATCGACCCTGTTCTGTCGTACTTCGAGCGTTGCTCTGTTTTGCTACTTAATTAGAATTTATTCGTGTGAAATTTTTAATCGTGAATTGAATCTACTGCTTACTTTTTAATTCAATCGTAGATTAACGTTTGTCAGAGTGCTATAACTACTGCATCAATGGGAATAAGCACTCCCGGGAGAAAATGTGTGATCCCCAACTTAGTGGACCTTTTGCTTGAAAGTACCCAAGAGTTTTTCTTGTTTATTTACGGAACGTATTTTTTTGGTTCCCTTCTGTCCTGTTTTTCGCTGCCTATTACTTTCTTCTTCAACGTTTATCTTCATCAAGTTCTTTCTTAACTTACTGTTTCAATGCGCAGGGGATCTTGTGTGGGAACACACCTTGTGAATCGCCCCGATCCTTCAACTCCATACTAGATGGGGCCTCCCTTCTTCCTCTGTTTGGGACACCTTGGTTGCGGTTAGAGAGGCTTCAATTACGTTATCTAATCTGTAATCTACTTTCAAAGATGGACATTATTTATTGATTAATGAATCTACATACGTTTTGCTTCCATGTTGGTTGTGTTCAGTTTAACTTTGAAAATTTCAATTAAATTTTGATCTAAATGCCGCGACAACAATTTTGATGCTACTTATTTTAATTCATTTTGATGAAGACGTTGCTCATTATTTACGGCTGGTCGTATTTGTGTTCTCATTTTCCAGTGATGTGGGATCATCGTCAGATCAACGTGGTTTCTCTTTCATGAATGTTAATTTTGAGGTTCGCTCTGTTCGCATCTCGTGTTTTCGTATCTCGTGTTTTCGTATTTCTGTCTTTCCGAAATGATCGTCATTTTGATAGAACATCAAAGTTCCGCACGTGTTATCAATAGTGCGTTGTTTATGGTAACCTTTTTATTGTCATTTCAAAGTTTTATAATGAACCAGGAGATATATGTCAAGCTCATTTCAACAGAGAATAGTTGGTTGGAAAAATTATTTTCAGCTCAATATCAATTGAAATTCTGGATTATTCAGATTAGGATCATTCCATGATCCTATCTATCCTACGTTCAAGATTTCAAGGTAGCCTAAATGTTTATCATCTCATCTCTCAATAACTTTAGAGTCATATGTAAATCTCTTTCGAGCAGGAAAATGAGATGAACCGCATTACGAATTTACTGCCTATGAGAAGATATGCTCTCGAAACTTAGTAAAATAAAATTAATCGTCCGCGTGAATGAGAAATGAACAAGACACTCAACACGATCACAGGAAAATGATGACACTTACCTCACTCATAAGTCGCTGTGTGATGATTTGGGATGTGAAGCATCCAGACTCGTTTTTAAACACTTCAGTACAGACAAATGGATGCGACGGTCTCGGGGGCGGTGACTGAAAACCGTTGAAATGTGCTCTATGAATTATTTAGTGGTTGCATTTGAATTCGGGTGGTAAAACTTCATATTGTGCCGATTAATGGGGTTCAATATCGAGAATCTCTTCCAGCCGTGACCAGAGGGCAAGTGGAGAAACAGCAACCCTGTCGGTCTCGTGTCTGTGTCTAAATGATGCAGAGTTCTAAGCCTTAGGTGGCAAGCGCTCCCTCTCTCTCTGTTCCGATTTTGTCATTATACGGTTTTTAATTAGTTTCTTACGCGAGCGGCGTCATCTGATAGCTACGCAATTCGATCGTATTTTATATATAAATCTCCCAGGGGGAGAGTGTGAGGGCCCGAGCTGAGAGTTAGGTAGGCCTTCTTTTTGTTGAAATTAAGTGTCTTTTCCAACATGTCTTTTTTCCCAACTTACTGTTTCTATGCCCCTTCTGCATAGATTCCGCATTCTCTAATATCCAAACTAAATGATGCCATCCTCCTTCCTCTCTTTGATACGCTCTTTTTTGTAGTGGTTAGGGAGGCTTAAACTAACCTATAATGTATAATCTTCTATTAGTTTTCTGCGTTAACTTGCGGCAACCTTCCTTCCCATCCTGTATTCTAATGCACGCAGCGCCGATTTTATCTATTTTGCAGTAGAGTCTAGTTCCTTTCAACATGATGCTCATGTTCTCGTTATGTGTGTGGGGGAACTTTTTCTGACAGTCCTCAATGTACACCATCTCCTCTAAATGGTTGGGTCCTCATTTCAAATTTAAATTCTCTTATTTCCTCCTCGTTATAATGGCCCGCTTTTCGCTTATAATTTCTCTAAGTCTGCTATAAATATGTATCAATAAACATTTAAACTCTCATTTCTTCCCTAATCTAGTTTTCGCGGAACGTGTGCCTCACATCCAAGGCCATCTCTGGCTTATGTACAAAACTCGGGAGCTCTCCGCGGCTTTTTTCCGTGCTCGCTCTGCTCATTTTTTGTGCAAAAGTTTACGTTGGAGGAGAGTTTTTGCCCTCGGCTTTTTCCGGTCATCACTGTTGCGAGTTACCGGGTTTTGACGCAACGGGAATCGGTTCGAGAAGTTGTAATGCATTCCAGTCAGGAACACGCACGTTTCCTATACAGGGGGCTCTTAATTGATTGAAATTTTTTGTGACTTGATCTCACTGTCGGCAAAAAGACATCGAGAACCTTCCGGTTACGTTCCATGCGTTTGTACAGGTGGTGTAGCGCTGTTCAATTTCGTTCCTTCTGAAACTCTTGTGAGCCTCGGTTACAATTATTTAACTTCAGACCGACATCCATCTTGTTGAAGTGAAGTTTGAAGTAGAGGACCGAGTTCTTTTGACGTCAGTTTTGTTCCGTGATTTTGGTTCTTCACAAGGGGCATTAAATTGCGGTCAGGCGTCTTTGTAAGTGTATTAGCGAGGAGCATAAAAGAGTATCGAGCTCGCTATTTCTTTAAGGTTTTCCTGGGTTCATGTTCTTCAAAGTTACTTCGTGCGCTACATGTAAGAGTTTCCAAGTATTTGTGAGTGGTGACCACACAGTGGACGCTGTCATCTGCGAGCGTGTGGACAAAATCTTAACAGAGTGCTCCATAAAGTTCATTCGTGGCTTGTCCAAACACATTTCTCTTTCTGCGTGCCTGTAACAGCGGCTGATATGTCCTGGCGAACGGCTCTACGATCTCGGCCAATACTCGTAAAACTGCCCAATCTGCCTATTTCCCGTGCCCTCGCAAAGCCAAGGCAGCGCTGCTGTTTACCCAATCAAATTATCGACGTTGGCTGGCCAAATGCAAAAGAGTAACATGCTCGACCTTCAACTCATCAGACTCTTGCAAGTATATTGTTTGAACTGCATTGTTTGGTCTCTTAGCTTCATTGTTTACATTGTTCTATGGACTGCATCGCAGGGGAAGTAGAAAAACGCAGCCTTCCTGGCTCGCTTGATGAAATGTATTCGAAGCGGCTTTTCCCTTGCATCGACCCACTCCTTGTGATTGCCTCCTCGAGCTTGGGCTTATGAGTTGATAGCACTTCGAAGCCTCCAACGTCGACACCACCTCGGCCTTGCTCAGCCTGCTTGCTGCTGCACACATCCTGTGACCTCGTCATCCTGGGATCGCAGAAATGGTAGAGCTCTTCCGGTAATGATAGTCATCATAAGGAGAAAACATCTCTTTTTCGAATGATGATAGTGATGTGTGAAGCACGGTAATTCTTTCGGTGTAAGTATGGCTGCGTGTAGAATGGAAGTGGTGTCGTCCAGTGCCCCAGGAAGGACACTTTATTGAACACCAAAAGCGGTGGGTGTGTAGTTATAGGTTGGAAAAATGTACCGCTAGAAGTAACTACGAAATTGATCTCTAACTCGTCGCAAGTATCTTACTCTTCAAAGCATTTACTTCCATTGAAATCATTCATTCATTTAACTTTTTCCCTGCATGGATTTAGTTTCTAGCGGTAATTTTCGATGCAAAAGCGAAACTCGCTCATTACAGTCATTGTCACAGATCATTTTGTGGGTAAATTAGCTAGCAATTGGTTTGATAACTGCCTATTTTTGGTTATATGATCGTGGAAACGTGAATCCGGCAACGAAAGACTCGTGTGATCAGATCTCGTCACAAGTACTCGTACTTTCAATGGGTGATGGATGGCCTTTGAGCATCAGAGTAAGTAGTATACATCTACTAGTATGACATTCGTCGAATACAATTCACTGAATATAAAAAAATCTTTTAAGTGGATATTGCAAGTATGTTCCTTGAAATCTCAAAGTTTGAAGGTTGTTTCGTACATCTATATACACTATAATCTGATAGAGTTAGTCGTCTGAATTCGGACGTGTTCACAGGAACAAAGGCTAAACGACCAAAGAGCAAGTCACGCCCTGGTTGTGGTCCAGCCTTCAAAATGGGGAAATGTTTTTGTTTTCTGCTCGCGTTTTCTTATGGATCCGGACTGGTGATATGGTCATCGCTATAAGAGCTTCCTGCGGAAGGTAGTGCATCGCCTCAAACTTCTTCCCTGCGGAAATTCTTCTTCTTGAAAATCGAAAAGTTTCTTGTGGGAATCGGTTGGCAGTGTGCCAACGCCAGTTAACTCTGGGGAGTGCTCTTTTTGTGTCAAGTTTTTGTATTTTTCCCGTTTTAGGGGATTTCTTTTCCGGGACTTCGTAAGGGTAGAATGTTGAAATAGTTTTGAATTTATTTTGACCTTGTATTACGCATGAGTAACTTGTTCTTTTGATTAGAAAAACGCATTCCGTCATATTCGAAATGGAATGTGGACGTTTCTTATAACTATACATCGAACTCAACATGCGTGTTTTGTCCTAATAAATATTCAATTTTATTTTTCGACCATAAATTCGAGTGCAAACTAGCTAGTTTCCCTACCTCGTACAACACGAAGGCAGTCTCGCAGGTCTCAAATCCCTCTCGGCCCGCCAGCAGATATATTTTTACTGGCGGCACGCGCAGATTGAGGCACCATTTCTATGNTAAACTGTAGGTGGAAAGTAGGATTGATTAATTTAAAATCTCAAACAAATCCTTAAGATTTTTGCATAATATTCGAAATGGAATGTGGACGTTTCTTATAACTATACATCGAACTCAACATGCGTGTTTTGTCCTAATAAATATTCAATTTTACTTTTTGACCATAAATTCGAGTGCAAACTAGCTAGTTTCCCTACCTCGTACAACACGAAGGCAGTCTCGCAGGTCTCAAACCCCTCTCGGCCCGCCAGCAGATATATTTTTACTGGCGGCACGCGCAGATTGAGGCACCATTTCTATGACTCGTATTTTCAGCTGGCGTTCGAGATCATATTTGATCTATTGGATTTCCTGTGCAAATACGCCTCGTCGACTGGTGCTGTCTGAGCCGCTAGCGAGATGAGGAGAAGGAGAAGGAGGAGGCGATTAAGCAGCGCGCCGGGCGGGCCGCAGTAGCGCCGCGCCAGAGCAGATCTGTCAGGGCGGATTTGCGAGTGTTGCCCTCTCTTTATTCATTCTGCTTCTCAAGTAGACGAATTGCTGTGCGCCTTGCTGTTCTGCCGGTTTGTGATACTCTTTGTGATTAAGTTTTCTTGTTTTCATTTGCAATAATTCTCAAATTTTGAAGGCTACTGGAGCGCCACATGAGAGCAGGTCTGTCAGAGCAGTTTTGCGAGTGTTCCTCTGACTTTATTCATTCTGCTTCTCAAGTAGACGTGTATTCCTGCTCTGATTAAATTTTCCGTTTTCATTCTCAAAGACGCTCAAATTTGGATTTTGTTGCTGCTCTTTTGCTCGTTTCTTTCCCATTGTGTTTGATTTAAATTTCGTCTATACCTTTCCATCACTCCGAACCTCCGTTCAGGATTTCCTTTTCTCTTGATGCTCTTTTTCGCTAACTAGTTCTTCTTCGATGGTCTACTTCACGCCATCCACCCTCGATGTCCTCAGTTTTCTCGTTACTCCTTCCCCTCATTACTTCTTTGTATTGCAAGGGCATACGTAAGTATGCACTTAACATACACTAGACGCATTTGATGCGCAATTTTCACGACTGCGCCATACTCGTGTCACGGGTGGAGTACTCGATGGATGATTAGTGCATCTATTCTATCTGCGCACTGAATGTGTGAGCGTGAGTCGTTCACCTTTGAATTGCAACAATTCTTTGAGAAGTTAGCGCTGAATTTAAAGACAAAAGTAGTGGAGTTGAAATCCCGCCGCAGAGTTGAAATCATTTTCCATACTACTGTGTTGCTGGTTTGGTTCGGTACCCATTACAATATATGTGAGTTTGATCTTTTTCTTACAGCTGTTGCGACCGCTATTTCCATGCCTTGAATGCTATAAGTGCATACTCTTTACTTCAGTGTCACTGCAGCAACTGGAAGGTATACCAATGGTTATTGAGGTGAACGTAAGTTAAGGAATTTTGTTGTATTTTTGCGCCTGAAACT
The DNA here is from genome assembly GCA_014220935.1 of Platorchestia sp. MABIK. Taxonomy (NCBI): domain Eukaryota; kingdom Metazoa; phylum Arthropoda; class Malacostraca; order Amphipoda; family Talitridae; genus Platorchestia; species Platorchestia sp. MABIK. The sequence continues at coordinate 68,231 of JACJUY010002955.1, read as the reverse complement.
TTTGAATAAGCCGAAATTGTAAAAACCCTTCCATCTCCTCCTTGTCAACGAATCAAGGATCAGAATGTGTGTGATTAATGAGGTAAATTTAACTAAATTTAAGTTATCTCACGCTCGTGGAACGTGTTTTGCCCAGATTTTAGTGTTTATTGAACACATTTTTAAAGTTTTGAAGCACGGTGATCGATTGTGCTATTTTTGCAACGTGCATCATTGAACCTGCAATGTTATCTACTGAATTCATCCTTTGTATATCTCGTGTTGATCATGTATCTCCATTGAGGTCTGAAAGCTTCAATTCACTGCATCTGGCCTGTCATGAGTGTATCGGGCCTTCATCTCAGCGTTCGCTTATTATACTAACAGGATTATTCGTGTAGGCTTAATTTGGCCTTCTTGCATTTTGTGGTGCTTGCTATTGAGAGCAGTGCCAATAAAATGACTTTGCTTTATGCAATACTCGTATCAAGTGTACTATCACTACAAAGCGTATATTTTCGTTGGTTGTTAAATTTTCACACACTCTAAACATTTTCTTGTCCACTGCCAAAGTAGGAATGTCGAAGCAATTTGATGGTGGCACAAAGATGGCTTCCCAGTCCTTCGGCGTTTGTTCAGCGATGGTCATTCCGATGTGGCCAAATTTGAGCTCCGTTACATTAGNCGCTCGTGGAACGTGTTTTGCCCAGATTTTAGTGTTTATTGAACACATTTTTAAAGTTTTGAAGCACAGTGATCGATTGTGCTATTTTTGCAACGTGCATCATTGAACCTGCAATGTTATCTACTGAATTCATCCTTTGTATATCTCGTGTTGATCATGTATCTCCATTGAGGTCTGAAAGTTTCAATTAACTGCATCTGGCCTGTCATGAGTGTATCGGGCCTTCTTCTCAGCGTTCGCTTATTATACTAACAGGATTATTCGTGTAGGCGTATTTTGGCCTTCTTGCATTTTGTGGTGCTTGCTATTGAGATCAGTGCCAATAAAATGACTTTCCTTTATGCAATACTCGTATCAAGTGTACTATCACTACAAAGCGTATATTTTCGTTGGTTGTTAAATTTTCACACACTCTAAACATTTTCTTGTCCACTGCCAAAGTAGGAATGTCGAAGCAATTTGATAATGGCACAAAGATGGCTTCCCAGTCCTTCGGCGTTTGTTCAGCGATGGTCATTCCGATGTGGCCAAATTTGAGCTCCGTTACATATTAGGACGACGCACAGAACAACACTCAGCTGCTGCAACACAGTGCCGTGCGAATTGAATTTGCCACAAATTGTTGCATTTTATTCATTCATTTCACTGGTTGTTGGTACTACTTATTTGTTTCAAATTATTTTCATGGGATAGATTCTCATTCTATGCGCGAAATTTCTTTTTGTAACCACGTGATGATAGCAAGGCCGGTTTTGTTCAATATCACAGACTGTACTTTTACTCTCAACTATTTTTTCTAACAAAACTCATAGTTCTGTTCGAGATTTGTTGTTCTAATATAGAACGTTCTAATTATCTTTCCCATCTTCACATGAGAACAAAGAGCTCGAGAAGAAGTAAGTTTTGATGTTCGTGAGTTTCATTTTTGTGCAGCAGTTATCGTAAACCTGCTCAAGTCGTTGGTTGTGATGCCATCTTTATTGCTAATAACTATGCGTGCCAGTGCTAGGAAGCTCATTAAGTGCACCTTTTATCTCTTCTCCTACCATTATAGGATTAGCACGTCATAATGCACACTAAACCGCATCGTACGTTGCAATAAATGCGGTGCGTGCTGGAGAGTGTCTTCAAGAGACCTCTGCCTTGTGATTATGTTGTTCAGCCTCCGGTGCTCTTCAGCCCAGATATTGCGGCTGCAAAATAAAGTAATTAGAGTGATGAAGTACCTTTTCTAATGCATATGAACTCGCGCGCTGTTGTTTTCGTGTAGCTTAAGGCTGTTTGACATCGAGCTCGGAGCTAACGTGCCTTGAAGCGTGACGTGTTTCCATATTTCTGATTATACTTCAATTCACGAGTATGACACCTTGTAGGAACTGTCTCAATCATTCTTATACATATATACATATATGTTTTTTTTGTTGCAAGTCAACACCGGTGGACTTCTCAATGCGTAACTTGCAGCATTGGCAAGCCGCTCGAAACGGGGAACTATTTTTTAAGCCCTCAAATACTTTGAGGTAATTAATGGACGAAAAGTGTTTCGAATTCCATCAATTTCCAATATGATTTACGTATAAAAAGGTAGTTTAATGCTATAATTCAGTTTTAAAAGAGTGTTCCGAGGATGAAAGAGTAAGAGCGACGAAAAAAATCCTAAAAAAACGGTCACTCCGATGACTCCACATGTAACATCACTTAGTTAAAAAGTTCTATATTGAGTTTTAATCAAATAATTTTGGTTATTTTAAGTCAGGTAAGTTATTTTTCGCTCATTTCGAGTTTGTAGAGAAAAAGTTACTCAGTTTAAGTTACGCTTCAATTATTACAGTAAGGAGCTTACCATTCACTCACGTCTCCCAAGTAGACTATTTCAAAAACATATATATTGATGCATTTTTCTTTTTCCATGGCTTCTCATTGAATTGGAAAGTATGCATTTGATGTACACATTATTCCCTTCATTTCCCGAGCTTAGAAGAAATTGTGATCACTTTAGTTTTAACCTGACGTTGTCTTCTGTCCTGGCGCTATGGGATACCTAAACTGCATGCACCTCGGAGACATTTTCAGTTTACCCTGAGCATCCTCTAGAATAGAGCGCGGATGTACGTCCTCCAGTAGCAGTGATCAAAGGAAATTGTACGCGTAACATGTTGCAATCGATTGAGGTCCACACGGTCTCCCTTGACTCCCACTCCAGCGCACGAGATGTCGTCAGCGTGGCACTGCAGTCGACAAAAGGCAAAAATTAGCTTTGAAGTTGTCGCGGCGCAGCCTGGCAACTACGGCGGCCTGTTTGGTTATGCTGGTGAAACATAAAACCTTCCTAGCGCCGCTATTTGTTTCGAACAAACGTTGGTTGTGTTTGCCAATATTTTCTAGGTATATTGAGCTTCGCCTATATAGTAGTGCGGGTAATATCCGCGTGATGGGACGTTGTGACGTTGGGTCCGTTTTGCAATTGCTCACATCGTCATAAGATGGGACGTACCAATCGGATTATTTTTATACTGTCTTATTTTCTGGGACTTGAATTTCTCAAGTTCTTTTACTCAGCAGCCTTCTAAAAAGTGAATAAATCTCATACCTGTTCAGTGATACTTCCGCCTTATTTTACCGATCGCGGGTGCCGGTAATCGCACTCATGCACGAATATTGGAAACCATTCAGCTTCTTATTCATCTCCCCTTAGGGAGATACAAGTATTTAATTTATGGAAATAGCTCTCACAAGGGGAATATGTGAGGCCTCGAGCTGCAGGTTAGGTAGGCCTACTTTATGTTGAAGTAGAATAGGTTTTATGTTCTGGTACGGACCATCTTTTTTCGCTTCACTGCGATTATGTTTTTCAGCACTAACTACTTTCTTCTTCAACTTTTATCTTGTTTCATAAACTTCTTTCTAAACTTACTGTTTCTATGCTCTTTGTGCATAAATACCACGTTCCCTCAAAGTCAATGCCAAGATGGGCCTTCCTCCTTCCTCTCTTTGGAGCGCCTGTGTTGAGGTTAGGGAGGTATGAACTAGGGTCTAATCTAATCTTATTCATTTATGTATCAACTAGGTACTCACGCTTCTACTTTTGAAACTTTTCGATTGCGACTCCTGTCGTAAATCCGCAGTTGCCAATTGGTGTTCGAAAACAAGATGTTGATATCTTGCACTAGGTGGACTTCATGCAAAAATTCGCGTTCAGAATGAATTGCGAAGTATTTTAGAAACAAAGGAAATATCAACTGCTCAGGTATTTTCAAAATATGAAGAGAATTTTCCGCGATGTAATTCGTTACATTTTCATTCCGACCACTAGATTACAAAAGCTCAATCCTGCGAATACCCATCCAATGACATTACTTTTCGACCATCCGGAGGAGTCCTGAGAATGAGAAGGCGGAGAAATCGGATGAATATCTGCAGGTCTTCGTCCAATATCAGAAGGAGCTCTTCTCCCATTGCTCTCCAGGACAGCGCCGTTACGACGGTGAAATACTGCGCCCTTGCTCGTTACGAGTGACCGCATAAAACTGTCTTTGATATTGTAATATGTTCGCAGTCATGGGCCATTTCGAGGGAATAAAATTCAGTTTGAGTGTAATGCCGACCATCAGAGGTTGTCATTCAATTGCTTGGTCTTGGACTCCTCATTAATCGAACCCATTCTACCTCGCCGCCAGCCGCCTTCCATGTTATTTCTTTACATTCAATAGTGAGAGCAGACAGGCTGGCCGCGGTTTCCTATAATCCTCGGCATTCCTTGCTAATCTGCATCCCACTTTTCTCTTTTACGGCTTCCTAGCATAAAAGCCTGTGATGGTAAAGGCCTCCGTCGGTAAGCTGTTAAATCCTTTCACCGAGAAAATTCTTACCCAGCATTTTAAATAGACTTTTTAAAGGGAAACTATTTCGTTGAAATAAAGACGGACCCTGGTTTAGACGAGAGGGAAAACGATGCTTTAGGAACACGATATGGGCGGTAGGGCTAAATTTAACCTTGCTTTTACTCTCGTGCCTCACTGCGCGCCGCATTGTCTCGATGCCTTGCTCTGCTCCGCCTTTTCCAAGATATTGCATGTCTTCGCTTTTCATTTTTCACTGAGAGGAATCTAGCGCTTTGTTCACCTAATGATTGCGTCACATTTTGCTGGCAGGGGAAAGTCTTTGAATAATTTGCACCTTTTTTTAGTCGAGTAGTTTACCCGGAATGTTTTTTCATTAAACATTGACGCAATTGCGTGATCATTTTGAACACGTTCAATAAAAATATTTTCAGGGTTTTCAAATTGGCTTGCCTTGAATGGTTTTGGACTATTCTTTTTTTATAGTGTTCAACGAATCAAGACATCCTGGTAAACAGCGTAGAAGATCTCAGTTGCTAAATGATTCAACCGAATTTCAGTCTTGCCGTGGTTTTTGAATTGAAAAGCGCATTGTGTGCTCTGTTTCCAGTGTTCATTGAAAGGAAAAATGTTATCCTGATGAATAACTGTCAGAACTCTCTGTAACTTATGCATGAACTGTGAATATTTGCTTTTACGAAAATATTAAGTACTGGGCAAGGTAAAGTGCTTTTGAATTGTGTAATATATCTTTATTCAGAGTGATTTTATTGTGACGGTTCTTTTTTTTCATTGTCATTTGTTTGCTGCCAATGCATTAGTGAGACTTTGCGGAGTAGACTTGGTAGTGTAAGTATTCAATTGTAATCAGAGCGTTTTACACAAAGGCCTGTAGCTCGAGAACGGGACTTGATTGCACCCAAACATCGAGACCAGCACACGAGAATTTCCTCTCGTGTGGGCCTCCTTTGGGCCTGCAATAAGCCCCCCAGCGGACGGGGTGTGGGGGCAACCCCCCAGGCCTCAAACCTATTAATCAAATTTACGTAATAAAGCTCACGCTTGTGGTGGCAAACCCGTGGCTTTTCCTTAGCTTTGCATCATCTCTTCACTGGAATTTCGTTGAAATTCCAAAAGTTCCTCTCATGTTCACTTTTGTGTCCAAGTTTGCATGAGTTGGTGCAGCACTTGGAAAACCTTATTGAAGTCGCTTGCCAGGTTGTATTTGTTTTGTGTACGTGACCAATTTATGGGGTTTTCTTGTCCGTAGCTGCCCCAGCGGTCAGGCTTTACTAGAAGGTTCGTTCTGATCTGCGCGGGACTCGAGCGGCGTATTCATACTTCAAGTATGGTGCTGGTAACTGGTTTGTTTGTTGATTTCGTACTTCTGATTTTTGAGTTAATTTATATTGGTAATGAGGTTCTTCGCAGTTTGATTTCCGACACTCGATTAAAAGCCCGTAAAGAGACAAAGTTAGATTGTTTGAGGCTTAATTAATTTCTTTCTCAGGTTTTCAGCATTACATCCTTAACGTGGAAGTGGTCTCGGTTTTTATATCGAGTCCTAATTTCTAAATATGTATTAGGCTGTGTGGTTCTCCAAAAAACTCATACAGGTATAACTGTGCACAAATATTGGTGGGTTTGGAGCCATACTCATATCAGAATCACAACCAATTCAAAGTTACCTCTCCTATCTCTTGAGTATTCAAACAGAGACGGTTCCTGACGATTATGTTGGAAAATTAAATTTATACTGCCAACTTGTACATCGAGTTTTCTTTCTTCATATTGTGTTGTTGTGTTCCTACTGGTTTAGAGTCCCCTCAAGGGGTACAACTATTGTATCTATGGGAGTTAGCACTCCTAGGGGGAAAATGTGTGAGGGCCTGAGCTGAGAGTTAGGTAGGCCTTCTTTTGGTAGAAATAAAATGTTTTTATTACGTTATGGGCCAACTTTTTTCGGTTCACTGCTGTCCTGTTTTTCAGCTTCTAATACTTTCTTCTTTAACTTTCATCTTGTTTCATGAACTTCCTTTTCAACTTGTTGTTTCTATTCTCCTTCTGCATAGATTCCGCATTCCCTCATCTCCATACTAAATGGTGCCTTCCTCCTTCCTCTCTTCGATACGCTCTTTTTTGTAGCGGTTAGGGAGGCTTAAACTAACATATAATCTAAAATATATTAATCTATTCGTTTAGAGTAGCAAAACTACCGACGCTAGAAATGTGGCTTATTGCTGAGGTAAAAAAGCTTCATTTCCTTAGTACACAGTCCTTGCCTTGCTCACATGTAAGCCTCTTGCGCACAGCCTGCAATTGACTTCATACTCATACTGTTTAATTAGGTGTTGTACTTTCATGAGATGCTGACCAGATGAAGTTTAATTAGGTATTTAACTTCTATAAGATGTTGACTAGATCATGTTTAATTATGCATATTGTATCTCTGCGAAATGTTCACTTAATGATGCTTAATTAGGTATTGTATTTCTGTGAGATGTTGACTACCATTCCGTAATGGTTGCTTCGTAAAATAGGAATAATTATTATTTATCTTGCTTTTGAGCACATATTGCCTCGATGTAAAACGTTTCTTTAGGGCTTAAGTGTTTTTCCTGAACTTGAAATGATCCGTGACTAATACTCATTTCCAAGCCACAGTCGCTTCATTGAGTAGTTCTTTCCCTAACATAGTTTGGAAAGCTACTATTTGATTCGCAATTTCTTCCTACGTCACGAAGTCAGAGTTTGTCATCGTGGCGATTAATTTTTCCCTGGAGTGACCATTTTCTGGTGCGGGAGCGAGCCATTTGTCGCGAGTGCGCTCTCGTTATTAGCGGTGGCAGCGGCGGGGCTATCCATCTCGCTGCTCTACTGACCTCCGCTGTGCCTCTTGCAGGCCGCCGCGCCAGGCGTCCTGACGCGCCGTGTCCTGCTCCTGCCCGATTGTATAGCAATTTATGACCGCGTAGCGGTAAAGACGGGAGCTAAACCTCTTCTGTTGTTGGCCACACCATGTGCTGTTTTGACGGCCAAAATCTTCATATTTTGTGTTGATGAAGTTCAAAGATGAGAATATCAGCTGGAATAAAATTCATGTAGCATAGCCAAGTCGACAAAAGTCTTGCGCTACCACGTAGAATACCACGACTACGTAAATTTTATGAAAACGCAACTTTTTTGAACGAGTTACTCGCAACAGGCAGCTGAGTTTACTCTGTCCATAAAATTTTATTTCTCTAACTGGGGTGCTACATGCTTAAAATGATTGCTGACCCAAATGTCTGCGTAAAATTAACTTGAGCGTAATAAAAACTGATTTCTTATTTTACTAACTATAATTAACTAAAAGTTGTGTATAGTTGTACCCTTATCACGTATAGCTAAAACTCGTGTTTGATTACGTTCATAGGATTTTTAAGTACGTCTTTTTCTCTCCGACCACTATGGGATTAGCACGTGATAATGTACGCTCAACTACATCGTACATTGCAATAAATGCGGTGCGCGCAGGAGAGTCTCTTTAAGAGACCTCTGCTTCGTGATTATGTCGTTCAGACTCCGGTGCTCTTCAGTGCGGATATTGTGATTGCGAAGCAAAATTGATCAGATACGCATACTATATTTGAGGCCCTTAGCGGTACCAAGCGCCGCTTTTCAAACATGTCAGTAAACGGCATCGAAGTTTCGCGACTTAAAAAACATCGCGTCTCATCAACTTCGACGTTCGACATTTTGTAGCCATCTTCTTGTACCGACTAATTCTCCAGACAAAGGAAAATTTGGGGATGACAGCGGTATACATAACTCATTTTCGCTAGAAGTATTTGGCGCTTGGTACCATATGATTCTAGGGGCCGCATTTGAACTCCATTATTGAAACGTGTCAATTTTCGCTCCTAGCTGGTGCGTATCATAAGCTCAGATGATTCATTCACGATCCCAAGTTAAACTTACTCGAAATTGAAGCTTTTGTGTCCATCTCCTCAACTCGGTTCTGCCCTCAGTTGAAAGAAGATTCTAATCCCTCTGAAAACAAGTATTGTAAAACCGAGCACTGAAACGAAAACTCTCACACTCGCAATTAGCTGTGCTAAAGCTATAACTCGAGAAATGAGATGCTTTCGCATTATTCTGGCTACACTTTGTAGTGGTGCTAAACTTCATCTTATGCCTAATGAAGAAAACCACATCACACGGTGCACTCGGGACTTGCTCAAATGGAAAGACTACTCGGTTTCCAAAATATTTGCGATTACTGGTACTGGAACTTGCATGATCTGTTTCTCTCGTCAGTAGGAAGATAATTCTAGTGTACGACTGCCCCGAAATGTTAGCTTTGCGGCTCAGTCGGTGCTGAGCTCGAGCCTGATCCTGGGAGAGCATTGTCACTTGTCGCTGGTGGCCTGTACAAGTCACGAGTTCATTTGATCGTCATGTCTAGTTTGGGAAAATTAGGATACCGATGATCCTCGAATTATTTATCAATTCGTGGAAACCTCAACTCACATTGATAAATATGAGCCTACGAGTTTAACTAATGCTGTGCTTGATTCAAGTTAGGAATAATTGAAGTTAATTTTTATTTTTGTAAAATGAGTTTCCTGGAAAAAAGTCGCACAACTCAAGGGTCGCCTGCATTGTAATTTCTCGTGTGCTAATTTGGCTGTGATTATTTCCTTGCGGAGACTGCTCTAACGAAATGAAATATAAGTTCCCCTCGGGGAGGTACAACCATTGTATCTATTAGAATTAGCACTCCTAGGGGGAAAATGTGTGAGGGCCCGAGCTGAGGGTTAGGTAGGCCTTTTTTTTGTGGAAATAGAATAGATTTTTTTTGTTTTGTTACGGATCTTTTTTTTTCGGTTCACTGCTGTTCTGCTTTTCAGCAGCTACTGCTTCCTTCTTCAACTTTTTCTTGTTTCATGAACTTCTTTCTTAGCTTACTGTTTCTATGCACTTTGTGCAAAGATTCTGCGTTCCTTTAACTCCAAACTAAATAGTGCTTTCATCCTTCCTTTCTTAGAACGTCTTTGTCGTGGTAAAGGGAGGCTAAAACTTTCTTACAATCAATCAATCAATCATGAATTATAAATTTATCGATAGTTCTTTAACGTATAGATCTTCAAGAAATGTTCATGGTATTGGCTTTTTATAAAGTACTGTGCGGTGACCGTGAGAAGATAATTGGAGGCTGGCTTGCGTGATATACGGCCGCCGGAGTCACCCTCCACCCTGACGTATCACTCGAGGTTCAGGAGCAGACAGCTCAGGGGTTTTGGTCTCCCCTTCGCCGTGGTTGCCTGCCTAACAGCCTGTAATAATGTATGCCGAGTGCAGGACCCCTATTTTCTTATCAATAATGGCAGCGAGTTTTGCGGCCTAACTCGGCGTGTCCACAAAACTGCATCCGGAAAAGTGGAGGGGGATCCGAAGCTTTGGCGCGTTCGTTATTGGTTTTCTAGCATTGTTCTATCGTTCGCATTATGTCGTGCTATTTGGAGGCATCTCATTTGTTGTTACGGGCTCTCTAGTTTTCCCTCAACAGAGCTGACTTGTTTCTTGGAACCTGAAACAGAGTGTTACCCTAGTTTTTCCCCAAGTTCTTGGTTTTACTCCACGAGCTAAATTAGAATATCTCCAGTGAATTTGTTCCTGTCACTTCACTGTTGTGCGGCGTTCTCTATGGAGGTTTTTCTTTATGGTCTGCACTAAGTTGTGACCCGTTGTGACCTGTGACCCTCGCTGATCTCCGACCTCTGCTGATCTGTGGAGCCCT
>JACJUY010002955.1:3714-40008 GCA_014220935.1 Platorchestia sp. MABIK | reverse complement strand
GGGCGGTAGGCGTGAGCTGATGGCAACAGGGCGGTAGGCATGAGCTGATGGCAACAGGGCGGTAGGCGTGAGCTGATGGCAACAGGGCGGTAGGCGTGAGCTGATGGCAACAGGGCGGTAGGCGTGAGCTGATGGCAAAAGGACGGCAGGCGTGAGCTGATGGCAACAGGGCGGTAGGCGTGACCTGATGGCAACAGGGCGGTAGGCGTAAGAGTGAGGCCGTAGGGGAGAAGCGCACCCATGAAGAGGGGCTGTCACGTTCAGTCGTCGCCGTCGGGTAAACACCTCTCCCACCCTCCTCCGTAATTATTGAACCTAAATTATAATTTATCCTCAGACCTTATCAAACGCCAGGCTTCGTTCCTCTGTGTCAGGGTCGTGCCATCACACACTAGCGGCCGTTCTTAGGAAGCGCTGTTCGTCATGTTCCATCGATCCCTCCCAATGCTAATAATCGCCGCCCATTTGTCACAGCATTTTTTAATGCTTTTCATTTTGCAGCTCCCTAATGATTGCTCAGTTTAGTTTTAGCTTACTAACGGTTTTGCTTTGTTCTTATTAAGTTGAAATGCTATTCATGTCGGAGTTGGGTGGGGCCGTGTGATATTTTTTTTTTAAGTGAATTTTGGATGGGTGTGCGCTTTAGGATAAGGAGGAGCTCTGGCTCTGTGTTGTGCGTATCCCTCAGGGGAATGCAACTATTGTGTTTATTAGAAATCACGCTCCAGGGGGGAATATGAGGTGTCCCGAGCTAATGGTTAGATAGGCCTTCTTTTTGTTGGTATGGAACAGGTTTTTTGTGTAGTTATGGATAATCTTTTTTTGGTTCACTGCCATTCTATTTTTCAGCACCTAATACTTTCTTCAACATTTATCTTGCTTCATGAACTTTTTCCCAACTTACTACTTCTATGCACCATGTGCATAGATTCTGCATTCCCTCAACAATTTGACTCCGACGCGACCCACCGATGATCACTGAGGGGATTTTCCTAATGCTGTTGACCGGCCAGCAGTCACAAACTCGTTTTTCATAAATACTTTAACTAATGAAATAAAGGCAAAATCAGTTTTATGTTCGTTTTTAAAATTTATCTCTAAAATTAACTCTCTCATTCGAGTTTAATGTTGAATTTCAGTTTAACCTGCCGTTGTTACCGTGTCTAGTTCATACTAAATGGTACCTTCCTCCTTCCTCTCTTTGGGAACGCCTTTGTTGCGGTTAGAGAGGCTTAAACTAACATCTGATCGAATCTAATATCTATGTTGCTCGTGTGTTTTTGTGAGCATGACATTTTTCAATGCATTGTGCGGGTCATAAAAGAGTTTCAGTCCCCTCAGGGGGATACAACTATTGTATCTGTGGGAATTAGCGCTCCCAGGGGGACAATGTGAGGGCTCGAGCCAAAGTTTAGGTAGGCTTTCTTTTTGTTGAAATAACATAGGTTTTTGTTTTGTTACGGACCAACTTTTTTTCGGTTCACTGCTATCCTGTTTGTTCTACACCTACTACTTTCTTCTGCAACTTTGATCTTGTTTCATGAACTTCTTTCTCATCTTACTGTTTCTGTGCCTTTTCTGCATAGATTCCGCGTTCCCTTAAACTCCATACTAAATGGTGCCTTCTTCCTTCCTCTTTTTGGATCTCATTTGTTGAAGATATGGAGGCTTAAACTAACTTATAATTTAATCAAAGAGCGTCAGCAGTTCATTATCCCGCACCTGTGCTGAAATAAATCCTCGATTATTGTTATACGGTTGTGCGCCGCATGGAGGGTTTGCAATCCTGGGACAAAATGAAAATCCTGGGATTCCAGGAAGACGACCCCGGAAATTTCCGGGATCGTGGGATTTCTTCATATGTTTACATTTATGCTATTGTAATTTGTTGCCCATGCCCATCACAGTATTTGACGATTTTGGGAGCGAAAATCCTTTATCTGAAAAGGATTCTCTAATGAATTCACTCTTTGTAGCTGTATTTACTGACACGCCATCAACTTCTACAAGCTTGGTCACTTGTTCTTTCAGAGGGCTTTGATGCACCTTTACGAAACTTGTTTTTTTGTTTGTTTAGGTTTAGTGCTTTCACTACTGCTCTCTCTTGCATGAAGGCGCTATGTTCCAATACGAATTCTGTTTTCTGAGCTACTAGTTGAATCAACTGCGTAAACAATTTCAGGCTTTCACAATTTGTCGTGTTTTCTCTTGAGATGACGTAACAAGCCACTGGTTGACCAGCCTTTGCGAAGTAAACTCTTGTCGCACTTTATACACTTCGCACTATCTCCAGTTGCATCTTTAACGTAGCATCGCCACACAAAGGCTTTAGTTTCTACAACATCGTATCTATTACTGTCTATTCTTTTTTACCTGCAAACCAAACCACAAAATATATTCTGATGCAATAGTTGAACTACATTATGAGGTAGTGTAGACTACGCTGAGTAGTGATGTAAATTGCTATAATATTAACACTGAAGTCCTATCTTGTGCTCTCTAATTGATTAATCATATTAAACAGCATGATTTCAAGTTATTTTCTCATCCATATCTTAATATATATATACACACCTGATCAAAAGTTTAAGACCTCTTAAATTTTTTTAAAAATGTCAACTTTTCAGTGAGAAATAATTTAATGCATTTAACTAGGGATCGGTAATTACTAAAGGTAAAAGGTGAGAAAAACAAAAAATAAAAATTATAACAATTTATTAAGAACTCAACACTTTTATTGAAAAATGACTTTTTTCAGTTGATCAAAATGATAAGACCACATACAAAAATCGTAGGAAATCTTTCTTCAACGACGTTGAGGTGAGCAAACATTGAACTTAGTGATGAGTACTGCCTCCATTCTTGTTATTAACCTCAAAAATTCTTCGTGGCACGCTAGAAACGACGGTTTCCATGAGGGCTCGAGGAATGTTGTCCCAGCTCCTGAAGATGGCAGCACGAAGTTCATTTACTGACGCAAATTGTTTACCATTTCCATAAATATCTCTCGCCATCCACCCCCAAACATTTTCTATTGGGTTTAAGTCCGGCGGACATGCTGGATGACGTAAAACAGTGACCCCATTTTCTTGAAAGAACGTCGTAGTCTGGCGGGCGGTGTGGACTGCTGCATTATCCTGCTGAAAAATCCATCCATCACCACACAGACAAGAAACCTCTGCTGACAAAGATGATCTTTGCAGCATTCCGACGTAACCAGCAGCTGTTTGACGACCCTGCACCTCCTGAAGCTCCATGGTTCCTCTGTAAGAAAACGCGCCCCAAACCATAACGGAGCCTCCACCACTATGGCGCGTGGAAAACATTTCAGGAGGGATTTCTTTGTCATGCCAGTACCGTTGGAAGCCATCAGGGCCATCCATATTGATTTTTTTCTCATCAGAAAACAAAACTTGAGATTACTTCTCAACGTCCCATGTTTGGTGCTCACGAGCAAACTGTAAACGGGCCACCTTGTGACGTTGAAGCAACCGAGGACCTTGTAGACGCTTTTTGTTCTTCATGCCGTTTTGTCGAAAGTGCCGCCTGATCGTTACTGCACTGCAATCAGCATCTGTGAGGGCCTTAATTTGCTTGGAAGACCGTCCACTGTCTTGAGACCACCCCTTTTATTCTCCTACCCAATGCAAGTGAAATTTTTTTCATCTACCACTAGATTTTGCTGTTCCGCAATTCTCTGGGTCCTTTAGGAAGTGGCAAATTACAGTTTTACTGCGGTAAATCTCAGCTGCGATTGCGCGTTGCGTCAAACCTTGCTTATGCAGTTCGGCAATTCGACCACGTTCAAATTCGGAAAGTTTGCTTGCTTTGGGCATGGTGAAACCTTCACGCTATCAGTGCCAATCTGTAACTAATCTAAAATGCCGGAAAATACCTTCAAACTAAACCTTTTTTACCCTAGTCTTATAATTATGATCAACTGAAAAAGTCACTATCCATCAAAAGTGTTGATTTCTTGCTAAATTGTTACAATTATAATTTTTTTCTTTCTCACCTTTTACCTTTAGTAATAACCAATCCCTAGTTGAATGCATTTGATAATTTATCACTGAAAAGTTGGCATTTTTCTAAATTTCCAGTGGTCTTAAACTTGTGATCAGGAGTGTATGTATACTATTTAAAATTCCGGGAATTTCCGGGAAAACAGGAGTTTCCGGACCAAAATATTTTAGCCCGAAATCATCCAGGATCCCGGGATGCAAATCCTAGTTGTGTTTACTCTTTAGGTGATGTAACAAACCACTGGTAGACCAGCCTTTGGAAAGTAAACTCTGGCCGTACTTTATACACTTCGCACTTTCTTCAGTTGCATCTTTCACATATAGTATCGCCACACAAAGGCTTCAGCTTCTACAACATCGGCCGTTGCCGTCGTATCTATGACTGTCAATTATTTATAACCTGCCAAACTAAACCACAAAATATATTCTGGTGCAATAGTTCAGCCCCTCAGGAGGATACAACTATTGTATTTATGGGGATTAGCACCACCAGGGGGAAAATGTGAGGGCCCGAGCTGAGAGTTAGTTAGGCCTTCTTTTGTTGAAATAAAATATTTTTACAATGTTAAGGACCATCTTTTTCGGTTCACTGCTGTCCTGTTTTTCAGCACCTACCACTTTCTTCTTCGACTTTGATCTTGTTTCATAATCTTCTTTCTCAACTTACTGTTTCTATGCCCTTTCTGCATAGATTCCACGTTCCCGTAACTCCATACTAAATTGTACTTTCCTCCTTCCTCTCTTTGAATCGCCTTTGTGGCGGATAGGGAGGCTTGAACTAACTAATAATCTAGTCTGCAATAGTTGAACCACATTATGAGATAGTGTAGACTACGCTTAGAAGTAATGTAAATTGCAAACACATTATAACACCTAAGTCCTGTCTTGTGCTCTCTAATTGATTATTCATATTAAACAGAATGATCTAAAGTTATTTTCTCACCCAGATCGTGAAATATATATACTATTTAGAATCCCGGGAATTCCTAGGAAAAAAGATTTCACGGACCGGGAAATTTCAGGCCCAAATCATCCGGGATCCCGGGATGCAAACTCTAGCCGCATGCTTAAACTGACAAACGAGCATTACGACTGTTGTATTTTTCGCCTGACGCTAATGGGTTTTCAAAAAATTCTCAGTTCGTTATAACATTTGAGAATTATTGTTTTCTCTCGCCTTGACGTATTGCTGAAGTTGCAACTGTCGTTAATTTCCTTTGCGTACGCGGAATTGAGAGCTTCATTTCCTCTTTCAGTCCGGAGTGCTTTTAATGGCAAAAGTTGAAGTTTACTGTCAACAGTTGAGCAATAAAATTTCTGTTGCGAACCGGAACTCCAAAGTATATATATAATTTTCGCTTGGAATCGCAAAATGGCGACTCTGCCTAAGGAATGTATTGCGATACTACGCCAGCATTTCAAAATGACGTGCCAATTGTTCAGGAATTCAAGTGAGCTCCTGCGACGAGTTATGATGCCATGAACAGTGTTTGTCTCCATGGGATATTATGGGGTACTAAAGGTATATAAAGGATGTTTGTGTGCTAGGTTGTTTGAAATGAATACGCGTGCTGTTTGTGAGAAAAATATTTGATGATTATTCTCTTGAAGTAGGGTTCATTTGTATAATTCATGCACTCGTATCATTCGATGTATGTAATTCCTTAAAAAAAAATTTTTTTAGAGTTGTGTACAAATAATCGGAAGTCTATTTTATTTTCTTTGAAAAATTTCACGGGTCTGCTTCATTCAAGGAATATTTGCTCGTCATCATTTGTTGGCTTTTGAAAAATAGAAAGGAATTACCGAGTCATACATCGGTACTGCCTGCGCGTTCTGCAGTTTAGCAGTTGGTTTTTTCAGCTCAGATAATCTGTCGGCGACGACAAAAGAATTGCCATTAATGCTTGGGGTTTTTGATGCGGCAACGACTTTTACTGCCCAGCCGTGCGAGACTAAGCAGCGAACAAGGTCTTGTTAATGAAGCGTGCCTTGAGGGCGCTGCACGTGTTCACTATATGAGTAGGTGCCCAGAGCTCACTGCAGCTTGCATGCTCAAGACACGCTGTAACACGGCCAAGATTGAGATTACCGTGTTCAGGACATGCTGCAGGAGACTCAGGACACGTCAGTGCGTGTTCAAGACACGCTGCAACACGTCCGAGATTGGCATCAGCATGTTCAAGACCTGCTGCAGGATACTCAGGACATTACTATTTGTTAAAGACACGCTGCAACACGTAAGATTGGCATCAGCATGTTCAGGTCATGCTGCAGGATATTCAGGCCAAGTCAGTGCGTGTTCAAGACACGCTGCAACACGTAAGATTGGCATCAGCATGTTCAGGACCTGCTGCAGGATAGTCAAGACACAATACTCTGTGTTCAAGACACGCTGCAACACATAAGATTGGCATCAGCATGTTCAGGACGTGCTGCAGGACAAGTCAGCGCTTGTTGAAGGCGCTCTGAAGCATGTCTGCGCCTCGTTAGGCACAAGAAGCAAGGAGCCCCGGCCTCAGCGTCTGCATCTATCATTATATGGTGAGATAAGGCGGTGATGGATTGCCAACTCCTGTGCCTAACTCCGAGTCATCGATTTTTTCAATGATGTTCTGCTCTGTAACAACCGTTGTTGTATTTATAATCTATTCCTGAAGCGAAGACTGTTCCATTGAATTTTTTGGGTATATGTTATACGGTAAACTGTCGTTTCTATTTTTATTGGAGTTTTCGCTGTTTATGAAATTATAACTGATTCCTTGTAGATATATTCATGCTTCATTGTGATTGAAAAATTTTGCCTTGCTTTCTCAATTCTTATCCCTCAACTAAATGAGAGACAAGCCTAATTGTACTTGCACGTCCGAGTTTTTAAATTCGAGCGCGTTAAGCCTGAATGAAATGAACCTGAAATGCGATGCTACTCATTTCCTCGTGCTCTCAAGGCATGAGTATCGTGGCCATGATAATTGCATTCGAGTTTTGGACCTAAAGCTGCAAGTTTTGGTCGGGTCGAGACACGCACTCTTGCACGCTTCACTTTTAATTACTGCGGTTTTACGTGAGCTCTTCATCTCGAATTTCCTAGTACCGTCAAGATATACTTGAACAAATCACAGTCACTTTTTGTTAGGAATTAAGTTCTTAAGGCTTGAGATGTCCACATAATAATTTATAACCATTTACATTGATATTGTGACATTAGAAATTCGTGTCGTTTTTCAAGCTGTACGTGTGGCACGTCATCTGCTATTTTTCACACGCGATCAGCAGTCCTATGCCGGACATGTCGAGTCATGGCGTATTCCATGCTTCTGTACCTAAATCAATTTGTTCTCGCGCTCCATTTTCTGGGTGTATGGAATACATTAGCCGCGAGTGAGGCTATTTTGCAGGTGCCGGGCAGAGACACCCCGGAGTGGCATGTGCAGCGGACACGGAGGCAGTAACTCACGCGGTCTATGCGCTTGCGGACACCCTCATTTCCTCACCACACCAACCGAACAATGGTCGTTTGAATAAATTATTGAGCTCCAGATAATCCTGGTCAATTTCTGCTTAGCTTTTTGTTGACATCCACGCCAAAATTATTAGTTGACGCTTTCTGCTTTGTGTGATGATGTAGGGCCGTTTTCGACATGCTGAATTTCAGGGCATCAGCTCTTCCATCCATGCCCTATTGTGAACTGCTGAATTGGATTTGAAATATCGGTCTTTCATGTTTTCTCTATAAGAATATTTGTTTAGGTTTTTGATAATTATTACGTTAACAATGGTGCATCTGCTTTTTATTTCAATTTAAGCATCTTTAAATATTCGTTTAAATTCGTTAAGATGAACTAAGCTATTGTCTTCAAAGACTTGAAGTAATTATATAATTTTATGAACTCGTCTTAATATTTCGACACCCAGGGGGACACAACTATTGAATCAATGAGAATTAGCGCACCCATGGAAGCATGTGCGGTCCTGACTCAAGTTGAATGTCAAGTTTTTTGGCTAAAATACAACTGTTTTTCTGTATTGTTACGGGAAATATTTTTTCAGTTCACTGCCGAACTTTTTCCAGCACCTATTACTTTCTTCTTCAACTTTAATTTTGTTTCATAGACTTCAATCTTGTTGTATGTCGAAAACATTTGATAGTGTTCTCCTTGAATGGTTTCCTGTATAGGTGGTGAGATTCTGGAGAGTTATTTTTTCTGAGAACGCAGTTTTCAATTTTTTAAATCCCTTAGGGGTAATAGAATACGTAATTTGTTAAGGTAAGTTAGGTTTTCGTATCTTTTGCCACGGGGACTGGCGCCCCGATGGGGGATACTGTGAGGTTACCTCAGCTATTGGACTTGAATCTTTCTTTTCTACTTTGCTCCCCTCAGGGGGAAACAACTATTGTATCTATGGGAATTAGCGCTCCCAGGGGAAAATGTGTGAGGGCCCGAGCTGAGAGTTAGGTAGGCCTTCTTTTTGTTGAAATGAAATATTTTTTGTTATGTTAAGGACCACCTTTTTCCGGTTCACTGCTATCCTGTTTTTTCAGCACCTACTACTGTACTTTCTTCTTCAACTTTTATCTTGTTTCATGACCTTCTTTCCCAACTTACTGTTTCTATGGCCCTTTCTGCATAGATTCCGCATTCCCTAATATCCATACTAATTGGGGCCTTCCTCCTTTTTCTCTTCGAAACGCTCTTTTTTTTTGTAGCGATAAGAGAGGCTTAAACTAACCTATGATCTAATCATTTACTTTACTTCCTCCATTATTATCTTCTTAGCTCTTTTTTCTTTGTCTTTTCTTCCACTTCTTTTCTAACTGGCTGTTTTTATCCGCCGGGTATCGTGTGTATTCTTGCGAATAAATTCTGCGTTACTTATATTCCTTATTAAGTTTTTCATTTTCTTCGCGATCTTAAGATCGCTTTTGTTGTGCGTAGGGAGTCCGAAACTAATTACGATAATGATATTACTAATTATAATTTCATTTTTTTGAAATTCAGTCTCTGAATTTTTCCCTCTTGATCCTATTATTGTTGTGTTGATAGTCGTTAACGTCTCAGTGTAAGTTCGCGGGAATATTTCTAGAAGAAATTCCAAATTTGACGTAGTTTTCTTGAAAATTTACGTGAAAGTAATTTAATTCTTGTGTGTGTGCGTGTGAGTTGGTGGGATGTTTACGAAGTTGATACCACCCTGGTAGAATTACTTTCCGTTTTGTTGTTCACTGCAACGCCGAGGTCCAACGAAACTTCGGCAGTTCATTCATGAACGTTCGGCTGTTGGCCTTGCGTTTCTGTTGTTTGCTCAACATGTGAAGAAATAACTTTTGGTGAGACATCAATTTTTGTCGAGTTATATGAGGCTTGATTTTCAAATCATTCGATTACTCTAGTTTTTTTAAATTGTGATCTGTGGGAAGTATTTTTATGGAACTTTTATTACTGTGTATTTACATCTGCCTTCTATGTGTGAAAAAGAATTCCATTGAAAGAACTCCGATTGCTACGCTTTGCAGCATCAACAAAGATTTCTCATTTTACACTGATGCTTTCTTCTGTGAAGTACACTCTAAAGTGAGTCAACTTGAGCAATTAACAGCTAATCATATTCAATGTCTTGATTTATATTATTAGACCTGAAATATTAAATTACGAGCTTCTTGCATTGCTCTTAGTCTATAAATTCTGAATGTACTGTGACTAAAC
Organism: Platorchestia sp. MABIK; assembly: GCA_014220935.1. Classification (NCBI taxonomy): domain Eukaryota; kingdom Metazoa; phylum Arthropoda; class Malacostraca; order Amphipoda; family Talitridae; genus Platorchestia; species Platorchestia sp. MABIK. The sequence goes on along the minus strand of JACJUY010002955.1, from coordinate 30,281 downwards.
TCTAAATGCCAGTGTTGCGCTGATAAAACCACACGTATGGTAAGAAAGCATGGTAATAAATTTTGATGTTGTCGGATATTCGAATGAACTTGCAATTAGTTTTGATGATCTTCGGCTTTTGATATGATAATAGTTCGTAAATGAGTTAATTTCTGTCTCTGTTCCCCCTCAGGAGGATACAACTATTGGATCTATGGGAATTAGCGCTCCCAGGGGAAAATGTGTGAGGGCACGAGCTGAGAGTTAGGTAGGCCTTTTCGTTGAAATAAACCTTTTTTCTTTGTTAAGGAACATCTTTTTTCGGTTCACTGCTGTCCTGCACCTATTTCTTTCTCAACTTACTTTTTATATGCCTCTTTTGTATAGATTCCGCTTACCCTTATCTGTATACTAAATAGTGCTTTCCTCCTTCCTCTCGTCGGAACGCTGTTTTTTAGCGATTATGGAGGCTTAAACTAACATCTAATCTAATCTTCTGTCTCTGTCCATCATAATTATTCTTTTTGTTTTGGTATGTTTTATTCTGGTAAATTTTGCTACATTCTCCGTAAATATGTTCAATCTTAACATTTTTCTCAAATAACATTTTGCATGTCGATAAAGCTTTCTGCAATTAATGTGCTTCGCTAATCAAAATAATTATTGATAGACATCCTGAAATCATAATCACTAAAACTAGTTAAACAATTATTTCTCATTTTCTTTCCTACCTTTTTCGTAAAATTTTTTCAGACTATTTACTTCCACTCGTTCAGACGATTTTGCTTCTTCATTTACATGTTCAAGTAACTTTCATGGTTTTGGTGAAATAAGCACAAGTGTGTTGTTCCGGTGATGTTCAAATAATAAAAAAGTCTTCGTCCTTAGGACAGTCGCAGCCCGCGGAATGTATTTTACCGAATGAACTTCATACAAATAATGTAATGCACAACGTGTAGCTGTTTCATTGTATGTGTTGCACATAACTCAACTACCATGGATTTGCGCGGCACCTACATGCATGTCAGGAAGCCGACACTGTCCTCTACCGTAACTGGAGAGCGTCCGCCCAGCCGGTGCACGGTTGCAGGCAGCCAGCCAGCCTCCACTGACTGCATTTACGAAGACGTTAGCGGATATTGTGCGCGAGCGAGGGGCGCCGATGGTTTCTTCCTCCATTTGTGTATCTTTATCTAATCAGAGACCAATATCCGAAGCAGCATTTGTTGTCCCGAGCCGCGCCGTTGCCTTACAAATTCAATGTATTTTGTTGCGAAAAAAAGTTGCAGCCTCGCCTTCTTTTCCTTGATTTGAAATCGCACGTTTCTGTTTTTTTTTGAACGCTTGAAGTTTTTCCTATAATAGCTTTTATGTTTAGTGTCGGAAAAATACTTCGATGATTTTGTTTCATTTTACTGATACTTGTGATTGAAAGTGCTAACGAGTTTTCTTGGAAATGCATTCGCGTTAGATAGAATTCAATAATCATCAGAGTGCAGGTGCATTTTCCTTTCGTTCATTTAATTCCGTTTCTATAATTGTTATATTTGAATTCCACGTGTCACATCATGACATAAATGACGTTTATTTAATTCCGTTTAAAAGATTTTTATGTATGAATTCCACGTTTTACATCTTGACATAATCATCCATTTTGAAATATGTCTCTTCAATCTTCTGCATGTTCTTCAACGTCCTCTGCCGGGCTATTGATATTTTATTCAAGGAAACACTAGGGCGAAACAGAAGTTTTTTTCTTCTTAAAGTTATTCGTTCCTTTGTTCGCTTTCGACTTTAGTTTTTTAATTGGCATATGCGAATGATTGGATGGGCAGTAATGAGGCCTGGTCTGTTCCCAGGAATAGAGTTACGCGAGCCCTGCCGAGCTCTCCATTAGTGTTGCGTCTTTGTTCCTACACTTCGGCAAATCCTCTGGTAATTGTTGTAAATTTTTTTCTGGGGATTTGTTCAATCTGTCCTCTCAGGGGAATAAGACTATTGTATCTATGGGAATTAGTGCTCCCAGGAGGAAAGTGTGAGGTCCCTAGCTGAAAGTTTAGGTAGGCCTTCTTTTTTGTCGAAATGTTTGTTTTGTGTTTAGTTTAAGGATCATCTTTTTTCGGTTCGCGTCTGTTCTTTTATTTATTTCTCTTATTATTTCCTTCTTCAACTTTAATTTCGTTCAATGAACTTCTTTCTGACTCACTGTTCTGACTCACTATTCTGACTCACTGTTCTGACTCACTGTTCTGACTCACTGTTCTGACTCACTATTCCTATGCGCGGAGGGTCTTGTATTCAAGCACACATTGTGCATAGATTCTGCGTTCCCTTAACCCCAAGCCAAATAGTATCTTCATTCTTCCTCTCTTTGGAACACCTTTCTGATGAATAGGAAGGCTTATACTAGCTTAAAATCTCTCTAATCTAATTCAGTCAGGAGGTTCAAAACTTTACAGATCGCTCTTTTTCTCATTTCGTCACTTGTCCTGCGTTTAATGTTTTCCGAAATGGTCTGTTTGTTTTCCATGTTTTTCTTCGGGGCTTATTTCAGACGATAAACTGACGCACTGGCTTCTCCGTAGGAATCTTCAGAACTTCTGACATTTGTGACAACGGTCTCTTCAGCTGTAGAGCATTGTATGTACACAGACCGAAATTTTGCCTCCTTTTCACTCAAGAAAACCTAATTTAAATGAGAATTACCCAGTGTTTCTTTTAGCAACGATAGTTTAATTCCTTAACATGAAATATTCTCAGCATCACGAACCATTTGCGTTATTTATTCCTTATACTAGTTCACCTCAAATTACTTCTCACAACCTTACGTTTGCATGTGACATCCCTGCACTATTATTGGGGTTATTTTCCGAAGCATTTCTTTTGTTCGACGTTCGAATGTGTCCCCTTCGGATTGGCTCTCCCCCTGGCGAGGTAAATTGAGGGTAGATTTCAGGCGTTGCCTGCTATCGATCCTGAGTGCGTGTTGTGCTGGCGAGTCTCCATGTGCGCGGTCGAGCAGCGATGTGCTGCGTAATCACACTAAATAAATGTTAGTAACTAATGTCTGTGTATGCGGCCGGTCACAAATAGTCTTCATTCGCGCCGCAATTGCGGCTTGTTTGCTGCTAAATTATAATGGATACCCAATGTATAAACAAAACGTTCTATTATAGATGTTAATTTGGAGGCGGCATTTGTGCGAGAATGAATATGCATGAAACTCCTTGTTTTGTCCAGTTCATCGAACTTGTGCAAATCAGGACAAACGAGTTCCACTGTTTTTTTTTCCTATTCTATGATGTCGTTTCATTTGATATCTCATTCCGCTTCAGGTTATTTTCGCCAATTATTTATGAATGTGCTTTCACTAAGTTTAGGTCTTATATGTTATGCATTACGAAATTCAATAGAACTTTTTTACTCTGTTCACTATCGATTTCGCTATTCCTGGAGTTGGTGTCCAGGACTGTTGAGCATGATTTTTAGATATCCTTGTGCAACAATTTCTCAGGCCGCCAGCTTATTGAGAAGTGACCCAAACACAACATCACATCACTGCAGTTCTCTATTCATACTTTAGCTGAAATAAACAAAATTTGCACTCATGGATTAAACAACCCGGCCATCGGCCTTTTGATACGTTCAAGTCTCATCTTGGAGGTATTGATTCTATGCATCCTGTTAGTCTTCGTTTAGATACTCTCAAAGGGGCCAGTCGAATCTAGCCACGATGACGGATTCAGAATTGAATAAAATATTTTTCATAATTTTTCCCGTTCAGCACACTAGCATTAGAGCATTATCGAGTTTCATGGGGATGCTGTAATTGTGTAGCTCTGAAAATACGAACTATTCAATTTTTTTTATTGAAGGGCCTCGACAACCGCAGAGATTGTAAATGATAATTCCAAACCATTGTACTCTTTGTTGAAAATAGGCGTTTGTGTATGGGAAGAAATTAAATTTTTGAATTCAATGTTAGATTATGGAAGAAGATTACTTCTTAGCGTGACATCAATGAGCAATTAGATTATATGGAATAATTGCTCTTAAATTTGAATACCTTCATCGTATGAGATGCGTACTTCGACGTTCAAGTGTGAACCGACCTGGTCTTGGGTAATAAAATGATGCCCCCGAGGAGGATGCACCTATTGTATGTATGGAAAGTTGCTCTCCCAGAGGAAAATGAGAGGTCCCGAGCTGAAGGGTTGGTAGGCTTTCATTTTTTTGAAATGGAATGTGTTAGGTTTTGTTTCGGTCATTTTTTTCGGTTCACTGCTGTTCTTTTCCCACCACTTAATACTTGCTTCTTAAAATTCTATCATGTTTCCTAAACTTATTTCCTGATTCACTTACTTTTTTGTGCAATGGATCTTGTGGAGAAACATACATGTGCATAAATTCCCCGTTCCTTCAACTCCGTTCTAAATGGTATCTTCCTTCTTCCTCTACTTGGATCACCCTTGTCCTGGTTAGGGTAGCTCAAGCTAGCTTATCTGATTGATGTCTAAAAATTTGACAAGGTGAGAACTAGTCAAATGTAAAAGTTTTTCAAACTGAATTATTTCCGCCAAAGTAGGTTTTGATGTCGAAAAATTTCTTCAATACTTTTGCTTGCGTCGTTATACGTGTAGCGCCGTTCGTACCATGACATCGTGTCGTCGGGTCTTTTTAAGTATCATGAGTAGCGAGTTTTCTCTTGCTTACTTTGTCTCATGGTTCATTGATACGTTTTCGTGTAGACGCTGCTGACAAATTAGCGCTTCTTCAAGTTCAAGCTCTAGCTCGTTTATTTTAATCTCGACAGAGACAAAACTAAAATGGTGCCTCAGAGAGCTCGGTTTTGAAGTAGCGACTCGAGACTGCTCCAGCGTGTTTACTCAGTTCTAACTTGCGAGAGATGATGGCCGCCGCCTTTGATGAACAACTTGTCTTGGGCTCCGAATCCGGGAGTCGCAGAACTCGAGATTTACTCGCTCGTTCATCTCAAGTCGCTGCGAGAAGAGTGTGTCCTGTCCCTCTGCCGTCCGTCACAACTATTTCGCTAAAATCCTGCTCAATTATACCAGCTGCGCTGTGCCAACTACCGGCCAACTCACTCGCTTTACTCAATCACCTGATTTCATCTTCATTTGATCCCCCGGCTGGTAGTCATGAGTGGGATGTCTGTAATTAGTCCTTCTAGCGGCGTTTGACTTTTTCATTTCATCAATTAGCGCTCCCAGGGGGACTATGTGGGGGCCCGAGCTAAAGGTTAGGTAGGCTTCCCTTTTGTTGAAATAAAATAGTTTTTTGTTTTGTTACGGACCATCTTTTTTCGGTTCACTGCTGTCCTGTTTTTCAGCACCTACTACTCTCTTCTTCAACTCTTTCTTGTTTCATGAACTTCTTTCTTAGCTTACTGTTTCTGTGCACCTTGTGCATAGATTCCGCTTTCCCTCAACTCCATACTAAATGGTGCCTTCCTCTTTCTTCTCTTAGAACATCTTTGTCGTGGTTAAGGGAGGCTAAAACTTTCGAATAAAATAGAAATGATAATTTTCATTTCATCTGAGAGTGGCTGAAAAAAATGTTAGCGTTTCATTGTGTAGAAATTTTGTTTGCTTTTAACATAATGTGTAAGTGTGTCACATGCGTTGCTAACGTATTTTGTTAACTTAGAATTTTCTTTTTTATCGAAGTGTTACTTCTTGCATTAATCAAAACTGGTGGCCATTTGTATTTCTAAATGGGAAAAACACTCCTCAATACTTCCACGGCAGCTGCACATTTATCTTGACCAGTCAAAAACGAGACTGCCTCGTCTTATGCTCCCATTGACGAGCTCGACGAAAATTGCAAAGACGCCGCACTTTTTGTGCTAACGCTCTTCTGAGATGAAGGCAGATCAGGAAGGTGTGTTCCCTCCAACCCGCCCGTCTTTTGTCTCCGGAGTCGTAAGTTCAATGCAATCGATACCCTTTCGTTCCGAAAGGCCTCCTAAATTTTGAGAAGATTTCGGCAACGCCTGAAGACTATAAATTCAACATGATCTCAAGAAGATTGTGACCTGGACGAAAGAAAAAGACTTGCCGACTGTGCTCTTTGACAGGAAGCCTACTTCCCTTATGTGTGGAAGGTGTCAAGATTGGCAACAGCGCGATAACTTCCAGCGAAATGAAATGGGACGGATACCGATCTTGGCAGAAAGATATTACAAGGCGCTGCTGTTCAACTGCCAGATTTTTCGGGCTTGAAGCGGCAGCTACATTATTTATATTGTAGTGTGGCCTTGCTGTTTAAGGTGCTCATTTCATCTCTAACTTTCACGTACACTCGCGGATAAATGTTTCTTTTCTTCAATTTTGTTCTTGATATTAGCTCAGTACAAGCTGTTAAAATTAGTATCAGAATTAAGCTAATTGAGCGAGAGATGAATTCATTACGTACTTTATGTAGTGTACAATACTCTCTCTTTGCACACTCACACCCATACTTCAACTTTCCTCGAATAAGAGGGAAAGATATACATGACATGCGGGAAGAATGGGGTGAGAACGAAGATTACGAAGAATTGTGCAGAATATTTCACTCGCATCTACAAAACAATGTTTCATATGTTACAGAAACATTAATTAAAACTATTGTACCTGTTTTCTCTCTTATTCATCAAAAATACCTCAAGCCAGATTGCCGGTAATATTGTGGAAAAATGCAATTGAATTTTCCCTTCATTACGAGGTTATTTGCACTCTATTGTTAACGGCTGCAAAATGATGAGCACGGTGTGTTGCTTTTCTGAATATTGAGCAGCTTACCACTACTTCCTTTACTCAGTGACGTTGCGAGCGTACTTTTCAGTTGTAACAGAAATCTTGTTTGCTAATGCAAGCTCTAGTAATTTTCTTTTACCTTTTTATAAATTTCACGTGTGGTTCACTCTGAAAAATGTAAAATATGTTGCTGGTCATAATAACATTCTATCCATCATAGTGTAGATCATCCCCTCGGGAGGATATGACTATTGTATAGATGGGAATAAGCATTCCCAGGGGGAAAATGTGAGGTTCCGAGCTGAGAGTGGGTAGGCCTACTTTTTATTGAATTTATTTTTGTTGTGTTAAAAATCATCCCTTTTTCAGTTCAGGATAAAAAGGAAAACCAACGTGGCTAAGAATATCATGATAAAAAACAACAAACGTTTCGGATTAGAAACGAAATCGATCTATTTCATTTATTTTTCAGTTCAGTGCTGTTCGGTTTCTCAGCACCAACTACTTTCTTTTTCAACTTTTATCTTGTTTCATGAACTTCTTTCTCTACACCTTGTGCATAGATTCCGCATTCCCTTATCTCCATACTCAATTGTGCCTTCCTCTTTCCTCTCTTTGGATAGCCTTTGTTGCAATATAGGGGCCTTAAACTAACATCTAATGTCGCTCTAGTTAGTGAATGTAACTCTAACACCGTACCTACGGATTTAACTCTTGAAAATCTACTCCTCTACATCATAAAACAAAATCGTTATTTTTTATTTACGAAAAAAACTAAAAAAGTATCGTAATACTCGTTATACTAAACACGGGAACACGGGCACCCAATCTGTGTTCTACGGGCAGCCAACTAACACGCACAACACAGATGCCACTGCGCCCTCATCCAGGAGTTGTCCGCATGCCGTGCACGACTTTCTGCCACCAAGTGGCTTCATCGTGTCAGCTTTGTACTGCCTCAAATTGTGCTTGCAAAATCCGCAACGAAATCGAAAATCCTGATGAAACAATGTATGGGTTTCTAGGTCTAATCGTTGCACAATTATTGTTCCCTATGACGCGATTCTTTTGGCTAATCGTTGAAAGCAAAGCATCAGCGAACTTTCATTTGGTCACTAACATTCTTGTCCACGCTCAGTATAGATCTTCGTAAATACATGTGCTTTATGAAACGCCTCACGTGTCAACTATCCGGGCATTTATGTTTTGCTGCCAAATAAATCACACTCCCACACGTGCTGAACAATCGCTTTGTGTTGTTAAGCAATAATCAGGAAATAAAATTATGATCTACTCCATATTTAGTATCTCAAATGTCAGTTTTCGTAAGAATGGAGAAATGAATAATTTTTTATAGGTTCGCTTCGTTCAAATTTTTCTGTCTCGTTAAATTTCGAGTGAAAACCATTATTGTTTTCTTCGCGACAAAGCTATAATCTTCGCTTTGTGTGGGTTTTGTTTGAAACTGAAATTTCCAAATGGATTAAAAGTTTCTCGATTAAAAATGACGACGTAATTTCTTTAATCGTGCTAATGAATCTTCATGAAAACTTCAAGATAAAATCTTTCTTCTTCTCCGCTGGCTTTGCTTAGTTGACTATCGTAATAGGAAATTTTCCGCTTGTTAAGTTTGCCAAGTCATAAATTTCTTGCAATCAAAGCTCTGAGTTTTAATTCCGCGTAACCTAGTCGGCGAGGTATCATCAAAATGCATTGAACTGGATGCGATTTGCCATTCCTAATTATTCTGATGGGATTCCAAGGAGAAATGTATTTTCAAAGTGTTACTGAAGGATGAGTTCCCCTTGAAGATGTGATGTTGTTAGCGTCGAGCTACTGGCACAAAGTTGATTTTCCGTGATAGAGGAAGTGTTTTAGTGCTGGGCGGGGCCCCTAACTTCAGGGCCATCAAAGAAAACTTTGTCGCCTAATCAAGTCCAAAGTCGTATAGATAACTAATGTATGCAAGTTGGATTTGGAGACTTAAGGGCATTTCCATGTGGACAAGCTTGTTCGACGAGGTGGTTCAAGAGAGCAAGATTGACGTTGGTTTTCGGAGTTCTTCTCTGGACTTTTGTTTTATACGCGGCTTTTACATTTGAAAATAATTATAATCTCTGCATTTTGAGCTCATTTATTCGAGTTCTGGAGTAGTAGTGAACAATTTTTAACTGCTACAATTCGGTACTTTTCCGTTTTTTTGCGATCGTTTTAGAATTGGCAAGCGATCACCTTGTTCATTTGGCAACTTTTTATAAAATGTGGACTGTGGAAATGAATTCATCTTTTTTAAGGTCATGAAGCTCTCCTTTCTTCACGATTCTGGGATGTAGTCTACACTCTTATAGTTCGCTTCTTTTTTGATCACCTTAAGAGCACTTGCACCGAGGCACCGTGAGCAGCGACGGTCGTTGTAGATGAAAGAGTCCGCAGTTTCAGCCTTAGAACTTCATGATCATTTCAGGAAATGGGTGAGCCCCGCAGAAGTTGGGAACGCTTTGGGGATTGTCAGGCCGCTCCACACGACGCGTCTACGTAAAAAGGTGTTGCTGCTGCTGTTGCACCGAGCCCTTCTGTGACGAGATAAGAGATTCCTAATAGACGTCATCAAAACCTCAGAGTAGTTCGTCGTTTGGTTGACAGCTTGGGTTTTGAGAACCTTAATTCACTTCTTCTTCACTCTCAAAAATATGCGTTTTACACTGGCTTTTAGGTAAAATTTACCTGATCAAATTCCACTTTACCATTTCTGAGTAAGAGCTAGCATGAACGTTGAGCAATTTTCACGATGTTTTCGTTTTTTCAACACAAGTTTTTGAATTGATCACCTCTAGCGAAAGCCTGAAGAAACTTTTTATTAGCTCTAGCTGTGGCAAGGCTAAAATCGTATGATCAAGTTCGTGGTGTACTGAGCAGAGTCGCTAAAGGCATCGCCTCGTCATGGCAAGCTACATTTAATATCAACGTTCTGTTTTTGCACACTATTTATGATATTGTGAAGCAAAACGTGCAGTGATGTAACCTTCTCCTCTGATTCCGCTTTAAATGGGAAACTCATATCATCCACTCCTTTGGACAGAGGGATGGCTTCAAAACTACTAAAAAATTTCATTTTTTGAAATATAACTGGGAGGAATTTTTAATTCTTGTATCTCAATTTCAATTACGCACTAAAAAGGTTTTGAATGAAAAACTAGTGAAAATTGTTCAAATGATTCGTGTAATCATTTAAAAAATCCGTTAATTTTCTTCGAGTATTTGATACCCGTTGTACATTTTTCAAGACTTCAAATGTTTTGTTCACACTTCTTGTCATTGAATCTATAAATGACTTTTACATTATATTTGTATTCAGTACGAAAAATTTAACAATCTGTACTGCTTCGGTTTTCTGTTACTAAATTATCAGATTCGCTGCCGACCAGGTGCAAGCTGTTACCGTCATCTGCGCAATAAATCCGAGCACATTTTGAGCTCCTCAAAAAAGAAAGAAGGTATATGAGATATTTCACCTTCAAATTCATTGTTAGTTTTGAATTTTAATTTTTGGATGCGTTTTGCATCTCTGAAACTGATCAATCGAGTTACTTCGATGCTAAATTGTATTTTTTCATGCCTGAATAATGTTAGTTCAATGCTAAATTACAGATTCAATTACGGTAATTACAGAGAAATGTTTTTAGCGCGCAGATTCATTGGACTAAATTTAATGAAATGTTTTCAATCGCTTTCTGGTGAAATATCGTCGAGTAAATCTGGTGCCTTCATTAAACAAAGCCATTTCGATTTTGTACGAATGTTCCATTAATTAAACGCGAGCGGCAGTTGTGCAAAGGAAACACTCTGGCAGGCGTGTGCTGCTGACGTCATGATTAAGTCGGGCGAGCTCGCAAATTCCATTCCAGTTTTGGAGCTGAAATGTTCCAGGGATGGGCTTCATTGCCAGCCGCTTGATCCCGTGCTTTACATCCCTTTTGTGCTCCCAAGCAGGCGCTCCACAGCGCCATCGTCTCTTCTTCGCGTTACTTTTTGTGCACGTCCTGTACAATGAACTAAAGGTTCCCAATTGTGATATTGTGAGTTTCACTTTTTGCTCTACGTTGTGTACAATGAACTAAAGGTCCTCAGTTATAAAATTGTGCGTTTCACTTTTTGTTCACGTTGTGTACTATGAACTAGAAGCTCTCTGTTAAGATTTTGTACGTTTGGAAACTTAATGCCTGACATTTTTCAAGTCGATGTTACACACACACTAAACTCCAAACATTTAGGAGGCATGTATTTTAATAGTTTGGTGTGTGCATTTCGTGGACTCGGATTCTCAGTCTTCAAAGACGCACGTCTCGTTTATGCAACCTGTTGATTTATACTTTAGCGTCCTATGTATTTCTCGAGTTTCTCTTTGGAATTGAGCGGATTTCTTGCGCCTCTCCAACGCGAAGGCTTGATCGAAGCCCTGGCCAATTTAGGGCGCTCTTATGCATGCTCGATGCGCTTTGATGGATGGTTGTGCCTGTTCTCGAAGGTCGATGGGTTTTGGCTTAGGCTAGGATCGGGCGTCCAGCCCGATTGCAAATGCACGCAACTTTCCTAAAGAATTTATCTACGTTTTACATGTTGGAATGTTTAAAACCGTTATGTCCATAATTCCTATGTTTGCGTGTAGTTTTGTGTTCTGTAAATTTCATTTGTTTAGTGAAATGTTATTCTCTTTTCTGCTTTTTCCAGATCAGTGTACGAGAATAGACTTTCTGTTAAAATATAGTAGCTCAGCAGATGCATTAGTGAACCTCATTTTTGTCGAAAGTAAAATGTAGAAGTGATTTGAGCTGCGTGTTTGCGTTGGAGTCGAAAGAAACATCTTTGCTTTGTGTTAGTAAAATAATGCAGAATCAGCACACAGTTCTGTTCTAATTTTGAAAATATTTAACTTTATATCATGGCTGAAAAAGAGTCTGTTCCCTCGATTAATTTGCACTTTTATCGAAGATTCTGTGATTGAACATTATTGCTATTGTTTGATCACTCGTTTCTCATTGGTATTTTAAGAGGTTTTGCAATATTGCATTAACATGATCGTCATTTTGCTAGGGTTTCTCGTAGGGGCTTTTTTGAACGTCAAGTTTTACATCTAATTTTGTCTGCAGCATTGAAAGGCGGGATACTGCTTCCTGTGGTCACTCCGTAACTGAAGTAAGGGAGGGAGTTCGTCTTTCATAACCTGCGAATTTTTTTCTTGCCTCCAGTATGATTCTCACTTGCTTGTGTGGTGAAAAGTGAAGATTATATCGTTACCTGAGCTCCTGGGGGAGACATGCCAGGAGCTCAATAAGTATTTTTAAAGATTTTATTTTAATATTTTTTTCAATATTTTTCAAAAGTAGAACAGAGCGGTGTGCTGCTTCTGCATTATTTTACTTGTAGGTGTACGTCCTTGGCAGGGTGGTGAGATTGGCATTTTTGGCCAAAATTACCTAACTTCAAAACTTGAAATTAAAATGAAATGTGGCCACATTTCATTCTGGAATAATGAAAATTGGGTAATTATTACATAAGAGGGCCCGAGCTAAAGGTTAGGTAGGCTTTCTTTTTGTTGAAATAACATAGGTTTTTGTTTCGTTACGGACCAACTTTTTTCGGTTCACTGCTGTCCTGTTTTTTCAACACCTACTACTTTCTTCTTAAACTTTGATCTTGTTTCATGAACTTCTTTCTCATCTTGCTGTTTCTATGCCCTTTCTGCATAGATTCCACGTTCCCTTAACTCCATACTAAATGGTGCTTTCTTCCTTCCTCTCTTTGAATCTCATTTGTTGGGGATAAGGAGGCTTACACTAACTAATAATCTAATCTATTACATAAGAAGGCCAATCTGGCCTTCCTTCTTTTCGGTGTGCGTTGATTAATGCTTCTCTGTGTCCGCGCAGCCGCTCGCACTGTTGTGAGGTGTGCGTGTAGCAGCGTCTTTTCTGGGTTTGGCTGTTGGGCTTCGTCTCTTCTTCCCTTTACCATAATTCAGTGGCAAAAATTTCGTGAGTGCTGTCAACAGACCGAACTGATGATATTGTGTATTTATTGCTGTTTGATTGTCTCCCAAATCTTTCACTCATGCGCATTCTCTATTGATGGATGTGTCTACTAAAACGAAATTGTGCGCACATTCTGTGTCATTTGGGGGCAAATCTTGATACTTTCACCCTGTTGTTTAGGAAATGTTATTTCAACACAATAATAGAAATTAAGGCTAAGTGTATACTCTCCGCGCACGAGAAAACGTCGACATTTTCTGAACGTGCACCTGAAAATTCCGCACTCGAGGCGTGAAACTCCAGTATCGTGCGTAGTTACCTTTTATTTTTATTTCTCGCTGGCTTAGAGTCGCGTGAGTCAAAGGCGTGAAGTCCTCGCTTCTCTGAGTCGATGACTGACATTTGTCATCGGCCTCGCGTGAAAATAGCCGATACTGCTTGCAAATTTGTCCCTTGCAGTCTATGGGCACGCTAAAGTTCAGGTACTTGTTAGCGGAACCGTGCGTAAAGACAGCCTAAAAGTTCCCTAGTTTTCTGTACTTGTTGGAGAAGTATGTCCGTAAATCCGTGAATATTTTGGTGAGTGTGTTTTATGGTGATAAAATCATTTTGTTAACGGTAGTGACCATATAAGAAGGCTATTATGTAAGAAGGCTACTCCATATTACCATCTAAGAATGTTATTCACTATGTGAAGAAACAAGACTATTGTATGAAACATCTTCAGCGTTCAACGTTACTTCTCTGTACGGTTATGAACGATAACTGGAGAATATCTGATGTTTGCATCTCGTTTGCATTGTAAAAAGGCTTCTGCCATCGTTTACATCAGTTCGATCAATTCTTTATTTCGAGGCTGTGACTGGTGACTGCAGTACCATATTTCAATGAAGCCTTCACCTTTGGACGGGCTAAAGATGCGTTTATTATTCAATTTCTTAACTTGAACGCAATTGAGTTCATTCAGAAGCTTTGCGTTGTACGGTCAGCAGGTGATATGCCCAGAGACGCACGCGAATACGAATGCTATAACAAAAATTAGCCTCGTGATTTAAAATGTGTTGTTACTTAGGAATGTTTTTTCGTCACTGACACGAAAAATTTGTTGAATTGGCTGTAAAATAGTGTGTTAAAACTCAATTCAATTGCACAGTATGTTAAAATTCACTCGGTGATTTCAGGTTTCCGATTTTATACGTTACAGAACATGTTTTTCTCTTTCTTGAGATAAAAGGTGACGGTTCATTCGTTGCATGAAATTAAAATAAAATACTTTCTCACTCTCACTGAATCAATTCTCTCCCTCCCTGATTTTACAATTGTTTCTTCATTACCTTCGTAGCCTTGTACACCGATACTTGAAGAAAAAAACTCGTTAATGTTTCTCATCTCGACGATATGTAAATTTTCAGTTGAAATGTCATTCAATTCTGATCATTTTCGTGGAATTTGTTAGGCGTTAAAAAATTCTAAAAAACAGTTCACGACCATTCACCAATCGAAGCCTGTTGTGTATCGTGTTCGTTCCACATCTAATGGAGCAAAAGAAAGAACATTTTTACTTAACATTTCCCTTCATCGCACGTGGGCAACCGCTTTATATTTGTCCACTGCAAACATCCAATTTTCTACCTCCATAATTTCATTCCAAACGTCGCGTAATTATTAATGTTACTTTGTGATGATGCTTTGAACACATCTTTCTGTGCGATTCCTTGCGAAAATGTAAAACCTTTGAAAGTTACTTACTCGTTGTGAAGTTAATGAGGACGTGTGCTGCTTTCTGGCAAGAACGAGAGGTGAATATAATTTATTCGCTTATTCTCGAATTGCTACAACTTCGGTAGACATTGATTCGCTGTCACTCTCTGTCATCGATCATTGTTTTAGCATTGCAGTCGGTTTGTGCTTGCGCGATGATTAGTTTAAAAGATGAAGATTCCATAATTCAAGGTTTTAAAATATCGAATAAGTGTCCGCGGGGAGCTGAGTGGGAACTGATAATCGTTCCGCGAATCGTACGAAACTAAATGCGAACTGTCCTCCTTCTTCGCGACTATCGTGGCAGAGGCCGATGTACCGTGTTGACGAACTCCTAATACGAGTGTCTCATTCTTATTTCTTCCGTTGTCTCATTTCACACGACACATCGACACGCCCGTTATTTCTGTTGAATATGTCGACCGAAAATGAGTTCTGATGCTCCTGATTTTACACTTAAAGTGAAATTATTCGTGAGCTTTAGCTGGAGTTTTTGCTGAAACTTTGACTTGAATCACTAAAATAACATTTAAATTAGGATAAATATTTCACCATATAACACTTTATCCAAAGTGTTCGTCATTTACTTCGACAGCAGTGCCTTATCTAAGTCAACACAATTGCCGCAGTTATTTGTTCAGGTTAATTTGTAATCTGTAATTTGGTAATTTCAGAAGTTCAGTACTCGTCTAACTACGATTTTTGAGTTGGTATATTTGATCATAAAATTCAGTAAATGTTATTCGATTGCCATTTTTTTGTCGTTTATCATTTCTGAACGATCTCGTATGATTTAGAGGTGACTGTAAGGATTTTTTGAGCGAACTCCATTTTATTGTCATTACCAATCCTTGCTTCATTTCAAAATTTGTATTTTTCCTGATAGGTTGACAATGAAAGACTGAAAATTTGATGCGGCCTTCATTTGGACCTTAATGCTAATTTTGTTGCCTGTTAGATAATAAGTTCGTTCGTGCGTCTTGCTTGCAGCAATGTACCTGCTTGTGGTCAATATAATTATCTTTGAAAGTTGCACAAAATTCATTTGAAATGTTTTCTTTTCCACTGCCTTCAAGGATAAGTATTTTCTGCAAATTTAATGTTTTTTTCAAAATACAGAAAATTTTTCTGTTTCTGTTATTCGCGAATGCAAGCGAGGTTAACCTGAGGGTTGTTTCATTTTATTTCAGGGCTCACACTGATTCATTTCTCAATCATTCCCGGTGCATTAATATTTGTTCTCGAAGAGAAAACTGCCGTGACGGACTTAGTTAAGAGAGGCCACTTTGTTTTCGGCGGTGGCCTCTGCTTTGCAGATTTGCCTTGTGCTGTCTGGCTGCTGCCTGCCGCGCCGGACTCAAATCAGCTCCGCCGTTGCCTGGAATGCAAAACACATGCAAATGAGTACGTTTTTATCGTAGCCATCAATGACTACGCGAAAGGACGGCTCATGGAAAAAGTAGCTCGCATATGAAGCTCCTCTCCTAGCGCTCCCGTCCGTCCGTTTACTGACCTCTCCATCGATTATTCATTTGAAGCTCATGCTCGTTAGTGAATTTGCGTTTCCCTCCATATGGCTGCGGTTCCAGAATTTTTAGTCTGCTCCCTTTGTTTTCGACAGCTTTTACGTACGTCCGAGTTCTTTATTTGACCGCAGGTATAGCGGTTGTTTTAGGGGCTTTCAGTTGAAGCTCCGCTACTCAGCTTGTGAAGCCGAGCAGCTGAATCGAGAGTAAGTTGCAGTGAGTAGAATTATTGGCCGCCGTTTCGAATTATTCGCTTTTGAAAATGCTCGTGAAACGATTTGGCTCACCGAAGCATTCGTATTCGAGTTAGCACACGGATTGCAATTTTTCTATTTCATAAGCGTCTGTATAATGAAATGAAACGCCCTTAGATATTGCAAAGTGATTAAGATCGACTCTCTTCGTAAAATACTGACATGAAGCGTACATATTATGTGCGTTGAATCATTTTAATCGTCTTGCGTTTCACGAAGCATGAAAAAGAGTGATGCAACATTCCCCATGTGCTGAGGCAGGCTTGTGCAGTCATTTCTTTGAATTTCTACTTCAATATACGAGTTGGGCTGGTGGTTTTTCACTTTATATATTTTTGAGAAGAATCAGGTTCTCTAGGGAGAGGAAGGTATTGAATTGGTTGGCGTGATAAATTTCAAGAGAATTCGATGTTTGCCTGCCCCAACCCCTCGTCTCTTTTGAACGGCCCGTCTGCCCAGAGGCCCCGATAACGTGGCCACCAAGCATTTCCATCTCGACCGAACCACAGAATTTCTGCTATCAGCTTTTTGGTCTGTGCAGCTGTTGTTAAGCTTCCCTGGTCAGTTTGAAGCGCTGCCCAAAAAAAACCTGTCGAGGCAAAATATTTTTGCATTCCCGATACCCAAGTCAAAAAGTTTCTTATTCTTCTTGCCAAAATGGCTTCTACGCTGAAAACGCTTCTCAATTTAAAATTGTCGGCTTCGGTTGGTGGTGAGGAAGCAACGCACCTGAATTACCATACCAACATTTTAACATTTGAGCTCCTGTACTTTTCCAAATAATTCTTGTGCTGTTCATTACACGCTATTTTCTTTTGCTTGCGGAATAGTCTTGGTCTCCTTTGCTACGTCTAATGAGCTGTAAATTGTCCGACAATAAACTCTAAAAATTGCTCATTCATGCTAGATAAGTCTTTTACTGCAGAAGAAGTGAGCGATCACGATGCCGTCGGACATGATATACAGTTCACTCACTTGTTAATTCTATTCTGAGAGTGGAATACTAGAAGCTAGTTGCGCCACCTTCTCTAATATGACGCCATCTCCCTCGTTTTCATCTGGCGTCTCATTTATATTGCATAAATTACCATCTATTGAGTTAAACTGCGAACAGCTGCTGTTGCTTGCGCCAAAATTGAGCTGTCTACGGGACTAATCTCATCTTTGCGGCGCTTTACTTGCTGGCCGGCTCTTGCACAGGCGGTGCGAGCGTCTACAATCGCCTCAGATACACTTCACGCTCAATAGAAGAAGAAATTTCTCTTCTGAATACCCCAAAAATGAAGAGATTTACATAAAAGGATTACAGGCGAGTAGCACGCGAGCGAAAGTTTTGAAATTCTGCTCATGTTTGTGCATGCGATCGATATTGTTTATACTTTCCTAAATAATTATTAAACCTCTCATTTTAGGGAAACTGATTTTCGTGTGTTTGTTCTAACTCTGCTGCAAAACTGCACAGCATTTCCGCTGTTCTTTAGTCGTTGCCTATAAGTCTCTATCCTTCAGTTCCAATTTCGTTGTTGCAATCCCTTAGTTCAAAAGTTGTGTTGAACTACAGAGGTCTTATCATGAGTTCCAGAAGAAGTTTGTGTGAGTGACTGTTCTATTCCGTTCGTTGCGGTGACCAACTGAAAGTAACACTAAAGATGGAACAAATAAAAAGCTCAAGAGAAGGAATGATGGAGTATGGTAATACTATGCTAGCTACAAAGAATTAATTGTTTGAAACAAGGACGACATCATGGCATTTGGAAGTTACTCCTTGCGTAGACCAATGTACCAGTGAACAGGTGGTTGGAATAAAATTGAGAAGGGAGTTAGATACGGCAAATTTGTGTAAAGAGAAGTCATGAGCGAGCGCTAAATATCGGATAGAGCCTAGGGTGCTCCTTAGCTATGTTGCCTGTTGTTGCCTCTGATAGCAGCCTAATTGGGTACTTTGTATCTCTATGAGAAGCGTTCACCTCTTCAGCAATGATGTGGTAGAAGTAAACGACTAAGCTCTTCACGTCTTGCATCAAAAGGTTTGCTGGATCTCAGTCATTGAACAGATCGTGTGCGGTTATATGGTCGTAATTGTTGCCTCACCCCCTCCCTCGATGTGCACTGATAGTGTCTAGTGTGAGATTTGAAAGTAGTTTACTTGTAAAGTGTAAAATCGAGAAGCAAAGACTCGTATTCCACAGCTCCCTGATATCGTTACAGCACTGTACACTAACACTCGAAACTTCTTGCATGAAGTCTGAAACTGTACTCCTCATTGTAGTGTGTGCTATGAGCATGAAATGTCATCACGCACACGCATAATTTTGCCAGCGTCACTTAAAACAATGACGGTTCGAGAGACTCGAGCATCAAAACGAGCCTCGGGGCGCAGGGAACAATGATGTCATAGGTCTGGGCTTCTGCCTCGCAACTGGCGGTGCTAAGACAAATTTAGATTATTTGATAGCGTGCATGACGCGCCTAGACTCATTCAGCTTCATTATTAGCCCAAGGACGACTGGTGAACCCGAGTAGCGTCAATCTTCCGGCGACATCTTTGCAAAGAAAATGAGCTGGAAAAGTTATCATATTCTTTAATTTATTTTTCAGGCCATATTTTCATCATTTAGCTCTCCATGGCGCGCTGGACTTTACTTGAATTTGGTGGTAGTAGTAGAAAACGGCGTTGTCAAAACTGAGCATCTCGGTGCTTTAGCGGACTATGAATATTAGGTGCCAGAAATCGTATTTTGAAGAAACAATGGAGCGTGTCATCTCGTATCCTATTGTGGAATGGTGTCTTGTTTCACCTATTCATTGTTTACTGTTTTGGTGAATGATTTATTTGTTCGAGCCATCACATTTTTTGCTTCGTCTCTAAGGTTCTCATTTATGCGAGTGCGTTTTGTTCTGTTACGCTTGAGCGAAAAGTTCCATTTTCTGCAGCCCACTTTCATTTCTCAGTTGATAAGTTTCGTTCACTTCGATTTTCTATTCTTGAACAAGATTGTGAACAAAAGCTATGAATACTATTCAGACCAATTTTTCTATGAATGCAACATTTTAGAAAGGCGATGAAGACACACTTGTTCATTTTCTTCGTTTTAAGGAATTTATGTGCGGAGATATATTGAGTACTTTTAATATCACATTCATTTTTGGATTTAATCTTTCGTTTTAAAAATCATTGTTCTTAAAGATCAAAGCTCAAGTTTAAATATTTGTGCACCCTGCATCACTTCCATGGCAGCTCACGTACCAGTTGTTGGATGCAAACTCTGCGGGTTGGAAAACGTATGTTGATGGCTAATTTTTTTTTCAATTGCGATGTAATTGGTCAGCACTCAAACCAGATTCTAAACACGAGTATGATCACAGTTTTGAGACGCATGAGAATAGCATCCTTTAATTACGCTGCAAGGTGTCGACGGGGAGGCTAGCCTGAGACTGTAGTTGTGACTGTTCCTTGAGATCACAGATTGGAGTTTTTACTCTACAATATTCTCATGTTTGTCCCTTTTAAAGTACAATTTGACCTCAAAAATAATTGGCATTTAGTAACAAAGCTAGGTCCTGAGGAATTTTTGCAGCCCACTCTCATTAGAATGAGGTGAATTTGGAATTTCACCGAGAAATTTTCAGTGTAGCAACTGAGCAGCTGCGGCTACTGTAGGCGGCGTGGCCCGGGCATCAGGTTCTGAGCTATACATATTGATGACCTCAATGCAAACGAGTTCTCCCGTTTCAGGCGGGCTCTGTCAAAGAGTTTTTATGTACGTGCATGCAATTAACGAGAAGTGCCCTCCCATGGGAGCAACAGAGACCCAACAACGCTTCTTTAATTAAGTGCAAGGCTATGCGTGTTTTGCACCTACATGTTATTGGCCAGCCCGAGTCTCCTCAGGCTTTGCTGCTCATCTTGATGTGCCTTTCTCTAAATTTGATGAGGCTTCGGGTTTAACTGTACATTGTTTGTGTGATTTATTCTCATTTTTTTCAGGTTGTGAACTAAAATGATTGTGTCACAATTCTTATGTAAGTATGATAATGTAATTTTACTTAACGCTACGCGTCATTTTATTGAAGAAATTTAGAACGTTTATCACTTCGTCACTGAACGTCTCGTGAATGGATTGATATTTTATAGTTTTATACCCTTGCATATTTTGATCCGAACTCCTCCCTAGAGGTTGCGGTGGTGAACACAGTCTTTCGTCGTATTTCTTAGGAAGTTGTCCTCCTTTAACAGTTCGAGTAAATTTTGAACTACTTTTAGGGAGGATCGCTGCAATATATTTGAGAACAGGACATTTTCCGTACACTTCCCTGACTGGAACAAAATCGACAACGTTTAAATAATAGTCCGCTGAACGTCAGGTTTTAGGCGAACTATTTAATATCTAATGAAGTCTACTTTTATTATTTCTATTAGATCGTAAACCAAGTAGTATATAATAAAGCCAGATATTATGTAACGTAACAAAGGGTTATTCCAAAATGTTATACTCGAGACGGTCATGAATGATCGCCTTTCTCCTTGTGGTTTCAACGATTTACGTGTACATTATGTGTTTGAAAGTACTGTGAGAAATTTATTACACTTAGGAAAAGCTTCATTTTTGTATCTATCACCTGGTGTGTATTATCATCCTGCTGTTTTAGGTGAAGTGTTTTCCACTTGAGAAAATACTGGTTGCAACTTCACATCTATCTTCAAGTTATGTTGCCTCACTTTGAAGTCATGTGCTTCCTACTCGCGTTTTTTTAACTTATGACAAATCAAAATGATATTAAACGGAAGTTGGAACTATTTTTCTCCGTGCATGTTATTTATCCGTGATGAATATGACTCATCGCGCCTTCACCTTGAAATGAGTGGACTGCAATATTTCCTGCTCTCTTGAAAATGCTAACATTGTAGGATTGTGCAAACACTTTACCGTTTTTTTCGGCAAGAGTTAGAACATACGTGTAATGTGCGCGAACACGTGTAGCTGTGATTGGTCTTACAACCGCTGCATTTTATGAATTCAATGTGGCGTACAATTTCCGTGTTCTGCTCGTCGCAGTTGAGCTCCCTCGGTGACAGTATGTTTCCGCGCTGCAGTTCCTTTCTTTTCAGATTTTATCGCTGCTGATGGACATGTAAACGGGCCTAATTTTCTTCTGAAAAATGTTTAGCTGTGGAAGTTTGTGAGATCGTCGAATTTAATTTTCCTTAAGAAGGCGTCGGGCGGCTCCCTTGCTCTCGTGTCTCTTCCGCTCGAGGGCCCCGGACTTGTCGCGAGTGAAGACTGCTTTGCTCCGGGGCAGTCATCCGTGTGATGAGATAACCTTAAGTACAGCCAAGTGTTATTCTGCAATATTTCTACTCCATAACACTCAGGCCGGGAGTGAGGAAGGTCTTTGCTGGTGCTCGATTTTATCGTCACGCCGTGCCACGGTTTGCTGAAATTCACCGGGCAAATTTTTCCTCGCGCTCGTTCCACTCGCACTCAGTCTCTCTTTTTCTGTCGCCGGTTCGATGTTGCAACTGGGTTCTTTGGGGAAGTTGCCCGAGCTTGGAAAGACCGCTGCAAACATGGCACTCCGCGATCGGGCAGAGTTTATCGTGCACGCTCTGCTGGATACTTTGATCATCGCGCCGCACGCTCTCAAAAAATGCGTTCCCAAATCCCCTCCATTGCGCATGGAATGGCCTCGCAGAAGCTGCGGGAGTCGCGCAAACGCGTCCTCGAATTCCCTATCTTTCCATTGAACAACGGGTGCATGATCATAGGTTGAGATCTCCTTAAGAGCACACGGTGTGGTTTTCAGGAGGGATGAAAATTACTCTGTTATCACTAGGTAGCGTTTTGAATTAGCCAGCAGTGCATGTGCGTTCTTAAATTTTTTTTATTTTTTAGACGCACATTCGTGAAGTAAAGGGGTACGTACGTGCGTCTCATGGTATAAGTCGTTGTGTGAATGTATAAAAGAAATCTGGTTTTCTTTATTTATTTCATTGCGCTCTACGGAGCTGTGCAAAAGCGTGGTATTTCTGCTGGTGCCTTTATTTTAGGCAAAGAAAAATACGATTTTGAAATTTGATTCTGCTTCCGTGTCATGTTCGTTGCGCGTAAATTTATGCACATATTTTTGGACTACTCCTGTTATTATGATTGCTCATTTTAGATCTCCAGAACTACTTTCAAGCAAAAATTTAAGTTAAATTTTCATGGTGTGTTTTTGTGTTGTTTGCAGGCTTTCAATCTTTATTATTACCGAGTTAGTTCATGCAGTTCTAGGAGACTTGCTTATTTCATTACATCATGAGCAAGTAAAATTAAGTTTCATTCCGTATTAAACGTTCGAATTTTCCTGGGAACTTTTTCTTTCGAAGAGCAGACAGCGTAAATCTCCAATAGTCAGCGTACCTGGGCGATTTCGCAATTCTCAAAGCAGTCGCTATCATTTCTCGGTGGTTCAGCGACTCGGTGCATCTTTGGGAACACTCCTTTTCTTTACTTTCATCCTATAAATCTGGATTGTACTGACAAAACGCTGGTGGAGTCATTTTATCGTGGAAATTTGATGGTACACGCGTGTATTACCACACAGTTGTCGGTCAGTTCATGTACGAAGATGAATAACGGAAGAAAGTGAAGCTTTTTTGGAGCACGAATAAATTATAGACTTTCAATCACTGACAAAGACTCGGAATGTTCAAAACAGATACAGTGTTCAATTCATTGGAACATTACACTCGATTATCAACTCATTGGCATCGAATGCAATTTAACGAGTCTAATGGCCGCTCAGTATTAAATTAGATCGATGCCATGATATGGATAATGAATTCAATTTCCTTACAAATTTTCTGTAAATTGGAAACAAATTGAAATATGCAAAATGTGAGTCGTTTTTGGAGGTATCAGAATGCAAATATGGATATTTTGGTCTACAGTGGAACAGATCTGCAAAATATTTGTGAAATAGATGTGCGAGTGTACCTGAAGTGTTCATTGGTAGATTACCTCATTTCCTTCTTGAGAAATTTTGTTTTTATTATTTAAAACTCAAAGCGAATAGAAAGGGCCATTTATCGACGAGTCCTGTGTTTTTAGCTTTGTTCAATTACACCGCCATCTCATAAATAACTGAAAGTAATGTTTTTGAAAACGTACTGCGTGGTTATGATTTTGGAGATGTTGGATGTGCACACACAGCACCTATCTGCGGAATTCAAGAAAAATACCGAGGTTCAATTTACTCATATTTATTATAGCTGTATTTCTCTGAATTTTTTAACAATTACTTTTAACGAGCAAAGCTAGAGTTAACTTTTCAAGACTTGTGGCGGATTGCCCTTCCATGTGAGTTACACCAGCTGATGGTTTCTCTTTTTTTCTCATTTTTTCCTGCTTTTCTTTCTAGATGATCGTTTCCAAATTGATGAAGTGTTATCTGAAGGAGGATAATGTACTGTCGGCAGTTTTATTTTCAGTAAGAAACTTTCTTTACAATTATTTGTAATAAACATTTTAAGTTAATTATCATCATTTGAGTTGTTTTTTGTCCAACTAAACGTAATCAACATAAATATTAGTAGTTTCATGGAGCTTGAAATTTTTTTCAATAATTGATCTATGTTAAAAGGTAAGTGATCAAAGTAACTCCATAGTCTTCTTCAATTTCTGGAATAAAAATTTAAATTTACGCGTGTAGTCATTGAAGTGTGAAACACTTCTTGAATATTTATAAAATTGACATAATATTAAGAATAGTCGAACCTAAAATGTTGAGAGGTGCGAAAAAGTCAGTTTCTATAAGCGTTAGTGGTTATACATTTATACCATATGTTAACTAAGATAAAAGATACTGGTGTATCTATTAATGCAAATGAAGAGCTGGCAATATTAGTTGAAAGTTATGACCTTAAATTTTGTGAATATTCTTCTAATTTATTATTCTTTTGTGAGACGGAATTAAAACTGGCAGATTCTAGGTAGACACTGAATGTTTGAAAATTATTATCTTTATCGTTTAAAAATTACTGTCCGTATTGTGTTTTCCAGTTATATTTTTGTTTGTGTTGTATCATTTGGCCGTGTAGCTTCGTCTAGACTCGCTTTCATTTGTCTCTGATTTTTGCTAGTTGTGATGATCTCTCTTCCGGCCCGTTTTTGCCGGACTGGCCCCTCCACTCCTCCGTTTCGGCTGTTGTCACTTTTGGTGCTCATGCATATTCATTTTCTTAGGTTTGGTTCCCTGAGCTTTAATTAAATTTTGATCTTCCTATTTTTAGAGTGCGCGAATTTTGATAGTCTCTACAGGAGTCGCTTAACTCGTGCCTGTAATTGAGTTTGCCTGGCGCTGCAATATTTAGTTCATGACTTCAGTTGAACATTTTTAGCGCACCTCAAATTAAAGGTCTCCCCTCTGGAATTCAGTTCAAAAATTTATTCTGCCATTTTAGCTCTGAAAATGTTGCTGAGCTGCGCTTTTCGTTCCCGCGTGCGATTTATTTTCAACGCCTCGGATTTGTTTCTCGTTATAATTTCCATTTTTTCCGAGTGTGTACACGTTTGGAAAAATTACAGAAATGGTTTTTCTGCTCCTAATTAACTCGTAGTGAGCCGAATATATTGTCTGTCATTATGCATGAATTGATTGTGCTGCCTCTAATTTGCAAATAACGAAATGTACGGAAGTTTGATATTTTCATTGCGAGTGTGGTGCACTTTTTGGTCTTCAAGGTTCATTTTTCTGGCGTCGGTGGCAATGAATCATGTGTATTGAAGATCTGTTGATTCATTTGGTGTACAGTCTTAGCGGCGAGGTCTAGCTTTGTATCCTGACTACAACCTCATTTTATTGCACTCTGCAATCACGGGACTTGAGCGCACTCTGGCAGGAGTTGAAGCACATTAGCGTCGTCATCAACTTGCTTGCTCAATTTCCGGTCCTGACTGTTGTGCTGTCGGGAGCTTCTATTTATTTACATGAGTCTTGACTGCTTCTGCTGCTGCTTCTGCTGCAGGTACGACAACGACTTGCGTTTGTGGACTAATTATTTCCATATAGATTTAGGGTTGCATGTGTTAGTCTCCTAAAAGGTTTTGGTATGTTTGCCTTGTGTAATGTCGTAAATGTCCTAATGTAATGTCGTAAATTTTGAAATGTTTTATCTCTACTCTCGTCACGAATGAGCTCATAGATTTTTATGGACACTTTATTTTCGATAGCCTTCTCGTTGAGTTATGCAGATTTGTGAGTATGATTTATTGAATAATTGAAAAAAGATAAATTGGCACTTGAAATTTTGGTCTAATTTGATCTGATTTTAAACATCTAAGTCATTAGCTCAGTCTACATTTTATTTGGGATCCACAATATTTCGGTCACTATGATGCACTAGTGTTAACGGCCCTTCAAAGATGACGGGATTCAATACATTTCTTGCACAAATTTTCGTTCGAGCGAACTTTTCATGCTTGAACTTATTTCAAAGGTAATCTATATTTCTTGTGACAGTAATAAAACATAGAATACTGTACTTTTGAGCCGCAATAAAAGTAGTTTCAGCTATTACTGTCATTTCCTAGATACAGAAATTCAGCATGACTGATAGCAACTGCGAGCTTGTTTATGTATATTCTAATATGCAATACTCCGCCGAACTCGGTATCCACGATACGGATTCGAGTATATAAGGCTCTGGATCTTTCTAATTCTTTTGAAAGTGACTTATTATGGTGCATTTGTACAGCGAAACTGTGTGTAGTAATTTACCAGGGAACTGAAACCAAGACCGCCAGTGCTAATTTTTTCCTTTCTATTCTTATGTTCATTTTACCTTCATTCGCGAATATCTGTCTATATTCGAATTTGCAAAGCAAAATGCGATCTCACAGCATAAAGCTTCCCAACTCGTTACAGGATGACAAGTGGAGTGAAAAGTTCTTTTTGAGTTGGTTGCAGACTCCATGGAGACTCAAACCAATCGATTCCATTTCCCTGGACAGATCTACGGAAGTGCTGCATCTTTAAATGTATACTTTCATTTCCGTGTACATTAGCCATCCAAGGAATGATGACGATGCGTGACGCCAGGGACTGACAGTTCATGTAGTTACATAGGGGACTGATTTCTCCAAGAGCGCACTCTGGCAGGTTACGTTTGTCTGTCCTACACTATGTCTTACTGGTGCCCCGTGGAAGATACTGTTAGGTTACCTCAGCTCTAGATAGGCTTTCAGCACTTCTTTCATGTCTATTTAACTTCTTTCA
>JACJUY010002954.1:59341-86745 GCA_014220935.1 Platorchestia sp. MABIK | reverse complement strand
GACGAAGCTCGAAGCCTTGACGGTTGCCGCGCTCCTTGAACGCTCCGCCGCCAGCACGCGCTTTTCTCGGATACGAGGGTGAGCCGCTTCTTCGACCGCAACGGAGACGTTGTGTTGCGCCTGGTCGCTGGTGCTTCATCCGGGGACGTACCGTACCTCCGCCGCACCGCATAACAACCGGCGGGCAGTTGTCCTCCTGCGTGTTCGTTCTGCTGACCGCTTTGGTGACCCAAGACTATATTCTCCTGGTTATCGCTGCAAGACCCGAGCTACCGCTTGACTCTGAACCATTTCTCTGAACCATTCAGTCTGAAGAACAAGTGTTAGTTTTGGTTCTTGCTAATTGAGTATTTGTTGCTCGTTCTGAGCTGTTTGGTGTACGAAAACGGCTCGCTACTTCCCGTGTTTGGTTTAGGAAAACTTTTGATCTAACCTTCATTTAAGTATGAGACAGCCTAAGAAGTAACATCCAAGATGCATTTTTTAAACAAATTAGTTCTCTAATAATGTCTGCTAGTAGAAATATCGGCTTCGAAATCGTGTGTTAAAACTTCGAACCTATTTTTATCTTATTCCAAAAGTATGATTTTGTGTCTTGAGCGTTAAATTACTTAGCTATGTTTCGTTTGTGGCAAGACCTTGAAATACCTATTTTTTACGCTGCTGTTGGACTGCCTAAAATTTCCTGCTTCGAGTTATGTTCGAGTTCCTTTTTGCACTGTCAGCCTGTGCTTAATTTTTTTATCTTTGTAGTTACCGTTTAACCGAGGATTTTTTATTGATTTTTTTAATTAAAAAACTGTAATAAGATCTCTTGAAGTGTCTGGCTATGGTCTTTGTGGTGTAATTTTGCTTCTGTGAATTGAAAAAAGTTCAAGTATCAATAATGTTCTCAGCAAAATTTTATGTAAACTAAACAGTAAAATGTCTGAAACAAAATTTGTACATCATATTTTATTCTTGCCTTCTGTAATCTCTTCGGCTCGTGGCTAGAGAATATATGAAATTTGTTTTTCGTGGTGATAATAGTCTCTACCTGTGGTGTGCCTTTCCAGTACCAGCTGTGCGATGTCATTCAACTTTGCAGGTCTTTTATTACGACGATCTATATAGACGAGTAAAGGCGTCTGTTCACTATCTGAACTAGCGTATAAATATCCGAGAGTACTAAAGCCTCGTGTGCTGTATTCGAATCTCAGTTGTCGAGGTAATTGATGTGGTGACCTTTCAATACATTCAGTTCTGAAGCATTTCTAAAAGTTGAGTTCTGAATAAAGCCAAGCTAAACTAAGTTGTTGAAGTTACTGTTACTCCGCGAGGATAGTGAGTTTTTATCCATTGAAGTTTTTGTCTGTATGAAATTCTTTGGAATAATGCTTTATGGAAGTATTGTAGGTGAAAAGTAATTCAAATGTCCTCAACGTTTCTATTGAACGTGTTTTGTTCATAAGATCCTTTGTAAATGGAATCATTACTCTACGGACATCGTTTAGGGTTTTAAAGGAAAGAGCCCAAATCGTCAGCGTTGCTCATGGACTTGGTGAGATCTTTTTTTTTCATGAAATATATTAACACGAGTTTCAAGATCACGGGGAAGAACAGACTTAGTAACGCTGTATGTTTAGAAGTTTGCATTCTAGTGCGCATTGCGGACGTTGGGTTATTTTTATAAATCCAGTAATCTTCATTTGACCAAAGATTTCATCAAAGCAACCTCTATGATCAAGCCACTAATACCTAATATTATGGTGTGTGCATGGACCGTAAATCTGTTTTAGGTGAGACAAATTAACACATTTCCTGCGAAGTGACCCACCGGTGGTCACTAACGTGATTTTCATGGTACTGCTGACCCACCTGTAGTCACTAACTCATTTTTTATTAATAGTTAATGAAAGAATGAAGGCCCGATCCATTTAATGTTTCCTATTTTCAAAGTTTATTACCACAATAGACTTTAAATTTGGATTGAATATTGAACTTCTGTTTAACCCATCGCAGTTAACGTGTTAAAGTCGACCTGAAGCTGAACGAATCTGACGAACTCTGCCTCCGCACGTTAGACATGGAAGGAAAGCGTCAACGCCTGACATTAAAAGCTCTCGTGTTGAAAATTTCTTTGGTAAATTACTCGAAGTTAGTAAAGTATGGGAAATTATTAGAAGTTGAATTACTTTTATTCAAAAGGGAATTTCACCGACGGTTTCACGGTTTTTGTTGTCTTGAATGCAACATATTATTTGATGAAATACGAAGATTATTTAATTAGTAGAGCTTGTAAAAGAGAAAATTATGTCAATGACGTACTAATAATGATCTACAATTAATTAATATTCATTCTCAGTGTGTGACAAATGCAGTTTCCGTAATGATCACGTTTTCTTAAATTGAACATAGACCGGTCAAGTATAAAATCTGAGTCAAATCTCAGCCTCTTTTTTCGAGCTTGAATCATGTTTCGTGACTTCCTATGAAATATCTGAAGAAATCTCAAAGTGTCATAAACTAATCTTGTCTATTGTACCGTGAGAATTACCACATGTTGATCGTGGTCTAATCCAACTTTGTAACTCATATTTTGCTCTCGGAATTCTGTCGTGGTCAAAATTAGCAATTTACTTGAAATTCCAACAACTTATGTAATGTAGCAAGTGTTGAGATATCTTCTTTGAGCGCTATACATTTTTATTCGTTATCGTTTTGTGCTCGCGGTGGTACAGTGGNGAAAAACCAATGCTTAAGATCATATGTATCAGGCTTGATTGGAAATAAAGCATCCTAAGATGCCGATGTTTGTTTGTTTACTACTCCGCAGCCGTTTTGGAGGACGTTCCCGTTCAAGCCCAATTAAGACCATCGCCTAGACGGGGAAAAACACACTTCTGGCATTTCGCATATTTTACCTTTTTAAACTTTTAAGAAAGATTGTTTCTAGCAATCTGCCAATTAATAAATGAAATTCCTTACTATTGGAAGAACCTTGCTTCCCAATAGTTTTTAATGCTTGCTTGGTTGCCTGTCTCTTGAGACGAGCAGGCTGTTAGTTTATTTTGAAGTTGTTCTCCTAAGCTTTGAAAGGTGCGGGAGTCCTAAATAAATTGATTTTTCTTGTTCTTGCTTTTATTTCGTCTTGGCTAGATTGTGTGTACGGAAATACTCCACAGTATAAACTAGTCAGCTAAATAACTGGCTAGGATAAAATGAAATATTTTACAATAACACAAAAATTAAATTTCATATGCTACTAGCATTGGCACAAAAATTTCACCGGATTCTAATAGATGAGAAGGATCGTTGTACAATACCAGCCATAACATTTGCAACACTCCTGGGACAAAACGAGAAAGTCAAAACTGGCTCGGATAAAATAAAATGTTTTACAATAACACAAAATTAAATTTCATATGCTATTAGCATTGGCACAAAAAAGTTCACTGGATTCAAATGAGAAAGATCGTTGTACAATACCAGCCAAATCTCTATCGAACCAAATACCCAAATTTTTTACTTTTTCTGATGGGTGAATTTTATCATTTCCAACCGTAAGAGTTAGATCCAGATTTCGAATATTCTTTACTGTATCTTTTGACCCAAAAACAATGAATTGTGTATTACTCGCGTTTAGCTTGAGAGTATTTTGGTCATACCATGACTTGAGGCTGATCAATAGGGCTTCAGCTCCATTTTTCGTCTGTGGTATTTCGGCTACAGAGCTTGGTATAGCAATTTGGACATCATCTGCATACATTGAGATTCGAGTGTTAGAAGGCATTGGAGGGAAATCGTTAATGAAAATAGAAAACAATAGCGGACCCAGAATGGATCCTTGAGGAACACCTAAGTTATTTTGAAGGAATGGGGACAACGTGTTATCTAAGAGGACTGCATGAGATCGATTTGATAGGTAGCTTTTAAACCAATGCGTATCAACTCCTAAGTTCAGTATTTTTCGTAGGAGTTGATCATGTTCGACGCTGTCTAATGCTTTAGAGAGATCGAGTAGCAGCAAAAGTGTTACATTTTTTTGGTCAATATCGCTATATATTTTTTCAGTGATATTGAGCAGGGCGTCTTGAGTGCTAGTCTTCCTCCTATAGGCATGTTGATTTCGATGAAGTAAATTTGACTCGTCCAAGTGAGATGACAGTTGATTCGTTACTACTTTTTCCAATATTTTGGACAGGACAGGTAAAAGGCTTAAGGGCCTGTAATTTGACGCTGTATTTATGTCACCAGTTTTATGCAATAGTCTAATTATGGAGTGTTTCCATTGGTTTGGAAACTTACTAGTTGTTATTGATGTGAATTGATAATCATACGAATCAGTGGTGCTGTTATTACGCTCGTACGTACGTCCGAACATATACCTGTATAACGTCTTCAATAATTACCAAAGTAAAAATGTAGCTTATGATAAATAGGAAAAATTTATTTACGCAAATGAGAAAATTCGCTTCATACATACCACCATTAGACACAATGCGTTGTGCCGAGTATTTTCTTCATAACTTTTAACGAACCGCCAGGCAAATAAACTGTCAAGCAGCTATCTGGGGATCGTTTTGTGTAGGTTCTACATTGTCGTAAGACAACCGCCATTACCTGATCTCCGTCAGGCGGTAAGTAGAAAATCCATTGTTAAGTCAAAAAAAGTTAGTAAGAGGTTAGCTGAGAATAGGTTCGGTTCCGTTGGACCCCGCAGAAAGATGCATCTTTTGGAGCTATTACGGGTAAAATGCACGATTATGAGCTGGAAGTTAGATAGGCCTTTCTTTTGTTGGAATAAAATAAGTTCTGTTTTGTTATGGACCATGCTTTCTTCTGTTCACTGCTGTCCAACTTTTTCATGATCTACTACATTCTTCTTCAACTTGTATCGTGTTTCGTAAACTCACTGTAAAGCCACCTTAATTTACTGTTTCTTTGCGCAGGGGATTTTGTGTGGAAAGATTACTTGTGCATAGATTCCCGATTCCCTAAACTCTGGTAAATGGTGCCTTCCTCATTCCTCTCTTTGGAACACCTTTGTTTTGGTTAGGGATGCTTAAACTTACTTATCTCATTTAACGGGTTCTGTTATATTGGATGAGATTAAACTAAGAGTTAGTTTGCGCCTCAACCATATGAAATTTATTTCAAAGATAAGAGGAAGGCGTCATTTAACATGGAATAAAGAGAACGGATAATTTATCTGTGTCTGCCCCCAGAATTTCTCGCGCACAAAAACGAAATTGATAGAAGTTTATGAAACAAGATAGAAGTTACAGAAAGCAATAGGTGCTAAATAATAGGAGAAAACAAGAACTCCTAACCTTTAGCTTCTAGCCACTTTATCCTGAGAGCGCTAATTCTGAAAGATAGTTGTATCCGTCTGAAGAGGTTCCGTTCGAATGACCAAGTCAATATACTAGTTGCATTTTACATCGGTCCATGATTAACTAGAATAGTTTTTGTTACGTTGGAGGAATCGCTTTTTAGTTTTAATAACCCTAAATTATTTGCGAGTGTGGGCATTAGCTTGCTTCTTTGTATTCCCTTTGGAGCCCCAAAAAACATAGTGGTTCATTTGTCTTTATTTTCCCTACTGCTCAAATGTTATCTGATTGCAATAGAATGAACTTATCAACTTTGTTTCAGACTCTTCAATTCCCTTGATTGTGCGATGCAAAATATGAAACCACGTATGTTTCTCATTGTTCAAGTCGTGACTCGCGTAACAAAAATCTCACTTTGAAACTTTCGTTTCAATTTGAATTCCGTGAGCTATTTTAATAACTCGTTTTTGTAGCAGCTACTTTACGTTCCATCAGGAGCAGTTATCGCGTCTCGTGGTTGAACCTGAAAGCGCAACCTTTGGTCATAAATCTAACAACTTTTGCATAATTCGTGTTTTTAAAATTATATTTGCAAATGCTTTTCATTAAAATGGGCCTACTTTTACCAAAATTTTATTATTTTCCGACATTGAGTCGTGTGTAAGCAAAGATGCAATTGTCGCTTCTTGTCCAAGAAACTCGCATTCATCAAATTCCGTTTATAAAACTCTTCCTTATCAAGTCCATGGTACGTACGACAATGATCAGTTTCTAAATATTTATATTTCGAGCATTTTGCGCCTACTCACCCAAAGTGATAACTGAAAACCACGTTTCTAAACTTTCTATGTAGCTAAGTGAAAAGGAAACTGCACGTTATACATAGTAAGACTTTATATTTAAAGTCAAGCACAAGCTCAAGTGTCAAGATTATAATTTCCGATGAACAATACTCTCATTGGAAGTTCCACTGCTTTAGAATACCAAATATTCAGAATTGATACATTTTACGCTATTTGGGATAATTTGTGTATTACAATACGAATGATCTGGCGATATAAATCAGTGAATTTCACAAACTCAAATAAAATTTTACAATCACGTGACAATATGAATTCAGAGCGCTTACGAGTAGCGGTCATGATGCCTGGTAAACGAGTAACCTTAGCCATGAACTACGGATTATTAATGTAAGTAGAAAAAATAGCAAGATTCTAAACGTCCTTTGGAACGCTGAGTCGAATAACAGAAATTTCAAACACCTGGTCGTGTAAATTGACCACCTGTAAAGTCAAGATACTGAATTCGAAAAAAATGCAAATGGCGAAAAAATTACTGAACATATGACATAAAATTACCGAAATAAAAGCTGCTAACCAATTCACAAAAATGAATCACGCAACGACACACAGGATTAAGAGGCACTTTTCCCAGAGCCAGAAGACGCACCAGTTTCGCGATACAAATCCGCATTGCATCGTGAGTTTTTAATTCGCATATTACATCGAGTCTCAAAAAACAATCTCTAAAATCGAATCTCTAAATCTCTAGAAAACCGAAGAATATCACTAAGGCGCTTATTACCTAACGACAGTTGTAAAAATAACGACCTCATCTTTACGTCTACGATTTTGAGATGCTGTAAGCAACCCACACAAATGGTAGAACACCACACCGAATCGAATCCTGCACGCCTCAGCACGGCTGACCTGAACTTGGGGTTCTCTACTCGCCATCGAACATCTCAGCGTTACATGCACCTCAATTGCGAGCGAAATGCTGTTTAGTCGATTCATACCGGAATTTTATTATAAGTGATCACTATAATTTTAAAAGATCAAGAAATGGGATAAGTTAACAGACTTAAGTGTTTCTAGTGGAGCTTGGACTTGAGATGCCAGTAGAGAACCCCTTATTGGAATCAATCTCAGCGTACGAAGTATTTGAGTTAATCTTACTTGAATTAATCTCAGCGAAACACCCAAGAGCACTAATCCTGCTAAAATAAATCGAAAGTTCCGGAGATTCAGACGATTATTCGAGAAATGCACTTAAAGGCGTGTACGTCAAGCAACTCAAGAGACAACGTTTTTCAAGTACCACAAAGTATGATATGCTAACTTAAACGTATGGCATTACCAATGATCCTCCAATTTTTCAATTCTGTAATCTATATAGTAATATGAACACTAGACTGACCACCAGGTGCTTCACGGAAAAATTAAATACATGAGATTCTTTGAGTGAGATTCGTTTCATACACAAGAGATCTTTCAAACACACTGATGGTTAGATTCGGGACGTGAACTTCGAAGAGCGTACGGAGGATACACAAATAAACGCGACACCTTTGGAATGTGTTGGGCGACTCTAACGAAATCACTAAAAACACATATTTCCACCACAGCTGCTCGCCAAAATTATACAAATGAGTTTCTACTGAGCACTTATATTCTAAGGACATACAGAAGAGCTATTTACAGAAAACAAAACCAAAGCACGAAGTGCAATTCATGCCGCAACGCTTCAACAGCTGGGCCATCCGCAAGGAGGAATAATAAATTTTCAACTATCCTGCTTTTTTTCCCTCATCTCATAGTCAACCTTATTGGATTAAAGAAGTTATTACTATTCGTGCGACTCACAAAAATCAAATGGACGACAATAGGAACACAGTTCATTGCCTACGCGGTGCTCAGTCGGGCATTGACTGGCGTGTATATTGCGAAAAAACTGACTAAATAAGATTACGCCACCAAATTAATCGTACGTTTCATTCCAGCTCTTACATCCCTATCTTTCCCACGCCATTTACCGCAGCAAAGAAAATTCAACTACGATTTTATTTAGGGGCAGAATAAATCCGATCATAAGTTTTACCAACGCAACCGCAAAGAACACACTTTAACAGTAGTAGCACAAGCATCTCGTTGAGAACAAGCAGTAGGTATCGTGTTTGAGAAACGATCAAGCATGGACCTTCTAACACATTCTCGTGACGAGGAAATACGAAGAAGGCTTGCTTCCGCCCAAACTAAACTGATTGACCCCAGAAGTGCTGCAGGATTAATTTCGAACGATTAATGAAGCCTCTTTTAAACATTAAAGTGCATTGACAAGAGCAGATTTTACAACTGGAATGCTAAACGGAAAAGTTGGGTATTCCAACAGCGCAATACGCTTATCAACAGTCGCCTGCCAAAAGAAAACAAACAGTATGAGCGACTCCTTACAAACTCAACCGCAGCACGTTCATAAGCTTCGAAACTCATGCCAGAACGTGGACAGAGATCTGAACACTGCCTAACAACATTACGATAGTAAGCTCACACACCGAAGAAAGCACTTCTCACTTATCATTAACGTTAAAGTAGAGTTTCTAGGTCTTCAGCAGAGCGGCTTGTCTTTCCCTGATAATGAGATTCACTACCTTAGAATATTTCTATCGAATAAAAAAATCAGCCGCATTCAATGTATTTATAAAGTAATTGCTTAAACGATGGATATTGTATCAACACATTCAATTATTCAATGTCTCTAACGACCGATGGACCAACTTCATTGAAAAAATAAACACTAACAAATATAAAGTAATCCTTTACCTCTTGTTTCTTCACCTGCAGCAAACCTTCCAGTAACAGCAATACGATCTTTAAGATAAAAAACAGACGTCCAGCACCAACGACAATATCAGGGTAGTTTCATCCTAAAGACAGCATAATTATACGTATAAATATGCCTCCCACGACAACAGCGAACACACGTTGTAGCTATAGGTACTAATGCGTAAGTGAATCTTCACTATACAATGGTAGCTGTCTTCTATACACGAAATGTAAGACATGAAATTCTCTATTCGCTGATCCAATAATATAATTCCAGATGGTGAAGAATATTAGTAATTTACAACATTCGACAGAAGAAATCTACTTCAAGTTCCACTTTTTCAAGTTTGACAGCACTTTCCAATTACCTTGAGCAACAAAAAATAAGAGGAAGAATCCTCTATAAGTAAATAAAACGCGATAGGAGATCCATTTGTCAAACTACTGCGAGCAGTAATTGTAAGCAAGTGTCCCCATTTCTCAATGACGCTAAACAGAAAACTTACCCCTCAAGTTCGCATTCAGACAGTGTGCGAAACTAAAAGATTGAGTAATCCGAATCTGTTGTATATGATTTTTCAAACTTGAAAAAAATTAACGGAAATGGGCTAATGAATGAAGAAATAATTAAAACTGCATATTACCTTTTTTTTGTCATAACAGAGAACTAAAACATAGGTTTACTGTGGGGTGGTGATAGTAATTTTATATTTTCAAGAAAATCTGAATCGTTGGACTGATAAGACTAAGAATTAATGTTAGTCTCTGACACACGCGTTAGGCGCCGCAGAAGCCCTACACGAAGGTAGCCACATTGGACGGCGAAGTGGCGTCGGGAGTCGGCTGCTGTTTCTTCTTGCCCCTCTGCCCTGTGCCGTACTGGCCAATGAAGGAGCCGTCCTCGGTGAACCGGCCTGCCGGTCATAAAACATGAATTTTTAGTACGACCACAACTAGATCATCGCGTGCAAGAACACGGGCCTTCAGCACTAGATTGCTGAGAGTTGTTAAAATAGAATGTTGGAGAATTTGTATTTTGGAGTTACCTGATAAGGCTGGAGACCTGACAACGCAGCTAAATGATAAAAGAAACAGTGGTATTAACAAACACCATAAACATGAATCGAATTCAGATATGCTCAATGAATATCCATTGCTATACGACGACGAATTGCATTTTCCTGTTCACAAGACAATCCTACAATATAAAAAAAGAAGCTAGCCCGAATGAGACTATCAGTACAAATTTTGATAACTTGCACTATCATTTACACTACTGAAACATACTTTCAACAGCAAGATGATGGAATCAAACTGCAAGGTCACACGAGATATAACACACAATACTACTGTGTTCCACAACAACCACTTAATATTAACTGAACTGTACACTACAATAATTAACAGTGCTCAACAGAAACTGGAAATTTACGAGTGTAATCGAATCTGAAATACTATGACGAACAAATCACAGCTCCAGCAGAGAAAGTTCCTTACTCTGACAACGACGGCAGCGCAGCCAACAAGTTAATTGAAGGCGAGGACGGCAGCACAGCTCCAGGAACGGTTTTTATTCAACGGCTCAATAAACAAAGATCCTAATAAGGGTCGGTGAAGTATTAACTGAAGCCGCAAGTGCCAGAAAAATAGTGACGGGAGGAAATTGCAAACACGAGGTGGCAGTTACAAGGTGTAAGGAATGAAGGAATAATGAACAAGAAGTGAGAAGTTAGAATGAATAGTTCGAAAATCATTGTAACCAAATTTTAACCACATTTTCATTGCAAATGCCAAAAATAAACTACATTCAATAATAAAAAAATACACCTCAGAGGGATAAAAATCATCTCACTCATGCAGTATTGGTCGCGGTCGTATATGCCTCATTTTCAATAAGATCTATACTTCAATTTTGTTTGAAGATTTATGAAAATGATGTATTTTTAATTTGCTTTAGATCGGAACTCGTTTAAAAGAAAAAGAAAATATTGCAGTAAAAGTGATAAAAACGATCATTTCTCACAAACCTTTGTTTCCAAACATACTTACATGTCATAAAATACTTCAACTCCGTTGGGTACAACTAACGCTTAGAGTAAACTTTAACGAAAATTAAATTATAACGCCTACGGCAAATAATAGAACAGTAAGTGAGAGAAATAAACTCGGTGCATAAAAAACATAAAATCTTTGCAGGGAAGTGGTTTTAAAAAACGACTAAAGTGTCTTGAGGCCGCATGACTTGAAACTGGTCGAGTGTCCACCCTAAATAAATAAAGGGGATGCCAATTTAAGAGGAAATGAAGTCTTCAACATTGGCACAACCTCATACTGGTGACACTCTTTGCGTCTATGACGCGATTTGAAAGGCAAACGCTAAATTTTAAAGCATCATTTTTGAACATAGAGGTACAAACGCTCTTCATCGAATCTTTCGAAAATTCCGCGTGCATTCAGTGCTTACATCAAACTGTTCAGTATCAGTACGCCTAACTAAGATTCACGTGTACTTAAAGCACTAGCTCTTTTGCAAGACATCCCCAATCCAAGAGAGAAAGGCTAGGAATAGATAAGGAAAACGCGATGAGTTGCTCAAATAGAAGTAACGGGCAGGTGGGAAAAGGAAAAAAAAGTGACGGGCAGGTAGGAAAGGAAAAAGTGACGCGCGGATGAAAAGGAAAAAGAGTGACGCCCGGGTGAAAAGGAAAAAGAGTGACGGGCGGGTGTGAAGAGGAAAAAAAAGTGACGGGCGGGTGTGAAGAGGAAAAAAGTGACGGGCGGGTGTGAAGAGGAAAGAAGTGACGGGCATGTGAAAAGAAAGTGAGGGTAGGCATAAAAACCAATGAGCAGCTGAGAGAAAATGACAGAAAAATTGAACACAGCATGTGGCAACTAAAATGAAAAGCAGGTGGATAGGTCAAAATTTAAAGAGATCAAATGTAGTTGAAGACGTTGAGGTATGTGTAATCGATCCAGAAAGAAGTAAAAACGTCGATGAAAATGCAAAATGAAACTGACTACACAATGTAAAAGAGGGATGGGACGAATG
The DNA here is from genome assembly GCA_014220935.1 of Platorchestia sp. MABIK. Lineage (NCBI taxonomy): Eukaryota > Metazoa > Arthropoda > Malacostraca > Amphipoda > Talitridae > Platorchestia > Platorchestia sp. MABIK. The sequence continues at coordinate 74,776 of JACJUY010002954.1, read as the reverse complement.
CATCAAGAAATGTGACAGAAAAGTGAACCGTTCAGAAGATGAGAATAAATGTGACCGGAAACGAGAAATACGACTGAAAATAAAGAAAAATGTGACCGGAAACAAAGAGAAATATGACTGAAGAGAAAGAAAAATGTGACCGTGATTGAGGAAAGGTGGGTTTTATTGAGAAGAGACACTAAACAAGGGTGGCGAAGGCGGTGTTGGACGAGGTCTCTGTCTTCTGTCGACCATATTTGCCAATAAACGAGCCGTCTTCGTTCATGCCCGCAGCTGCCGTCAAATTGAAAATCAATAAATAAAACAGAAAATACGATGCATTAAAAAACCAAATTGGTCGAGGTAAAAAAATGAAATTCTTTACTCCTCTCAAATTACATGCACCTATGAGACAATTAACAATCATACGAGCAAAAATGCGATTTTTTCGCATAGAATCACATGCGTACAGCCGAGAAACATGGAAAAATATTTCATGAAATAAATCAGATGCGTGCATAGTGCTAATGTCTTAACTACATGAGAACACTAAACGATAACTAATTTCATTAAAAGAAGTCACATGCACGAACGAAATATAGAGTATCTGAAACATGCGGTGATTTTAAGGAAATTTTGTAATTTGATTTTAAAAAAATCGAAATCTAACTACTAAGGGAAAATAACTAGGTAGCAAGACATTTCAACAGAGAGCAAACCTCGCCGTTCCGAATGAATACTAACTCATCTTGATTACGACTCTTTACATTAAATTTCGAATTCTATTGACATTTATTCACAGCTGTATCATAATATTGCGGAAGAATAGGAGCGCAAATAGTCGATATTATCATTTCGACTGATGGAAATGTTTTTGGAGGAGCCACAAAACGTCTAGTGGCGTTTCCTGCATTCTAATGTCAATTGAACGACCACATTCGAGGGCAGCTTTTCTCCTTTGATTTATAGTAATTTAAACCTAAGGCCTATTGAAGCTTTTCACAGCAATTCAATGACATCGGTTCTGAAAATCCAACAAAGCTAACGCACTAAGGCCGAATAAACTTCTAGTGAGGCACTAGAGATGCACGCTGCGTGTTGCGCAGCACAACTCACCGGCATCTCCGTCACCATACTCAGCCATGCTGTCAGTGTCAGACTCCACTGGAGGCTTGACGTCGCTGCCCAGGCTATCCCTCTTTCCTCCATCAAGTCTGTGTGGACAATTTTTGATAAATAGACATTCATGATTGGATTACCAATGAAGAATTGCAAAATTTTAGCCAGCATAGTGTTTAACTGCGCACACGTTAAAAACGTAATCATTTCGATTGCCACATGATTCTGCTAAGGTGCAGTTATCTAAAATGAGAGCTGCAGGTTCTCAGGTGTTTTTCAACTCCAAGAACTTGAATTTTCTGAAACTGAGAAAGTAACTGGTTGCAAGGTGAGCATTCAGAACAAACGTATCTATGCCTTTCCTATCACCAAAAATCGTAGTTTTTGAAATAAAAATTGCAATGATCACAGAGCTTGAAGCATATTTCAGTACAAATAACGCAAATGACCCTACTAAGCTATTGAGAGGGCGACTATGCTGATCTGATATGAAATACGTCAAAACTGATGACTGTACATGAATATTCAGTTATGAATTCTTATTTTTTTTACTCCTGTGGCAGTAAGAAGAAAAATAACAAGCAGTCGGCACTATCAGTAGCAATATTTGTGTGATGGTCTTTAGCTGGTTACTGGCAGTAATTACCACTCATCACTGGTACCCATAAGTGAGCTACAACGAATGTAATGAAATGCTTTGCCTTCATGATTGATGTTAGTGAACATTTTTCATTCACTTCTAGCCGCGTGTGAGCGCGTGACAGTCATTTGACGGTTGGAAATTGGATGGTTTTTTGAGAATGGGCCTATCGGCTTATTCCTGTCGCCACACTCTATTCTAAGCTATTATACTATACTAGTCCACCCCCCTTTATTTGAAATAAGAAAGAAGGCGCAATGAAAGAAAGGCCGTAAGAAATAAAAAATTAATTTCTCGAGAGTTGATGAGGCCGAGTGCACACGGCCCGTCAAAAATGTATAAAAATACTTGACAAATCACACGACACACGTTCCTATTTCTTAAGAATTCACGTGAGATTCATTCCTACTCAAATCTAATGGATTAATACACTGGAAATTGTGGAGTTGATTCAGCTTATGTCACAGATACGCTCATTACACACTTTCGGCTGGCTTCGGACAGACAGACACCCCTCTTATTATAGTATAGACTATACTATAAGTAGTGATAAGTGTGTAATGAGGTAGTAACAATTCGATGATAATGATTAATAAGGGGATACTGGGAGTGGTAGTAGCAAGTAGGATTATATTAGATAAGTTAGTTCAAGTCTCCCTACCCATAACAAAGGTATTTCAAAAAGAGCAAGGAGGAAGGCACCTTTTAATGTGAAATTTAAGAAAAGGGGTATCTATGCACAAGGCGTGGTACCACTATAACGGCCAAATTTTTTGGATCTTGAACGAAATATTACGTAATTTCTCTTTAACTATCATAAATGAAACCCAGCAAATGTAAACTTTTCATCGAAGCATTCCGAAAATAATAACGATTCGAGTGATTTCCTAATACCCTCTCCAGAAAGGACGGTGGTCGATATAGGGCTATGAAAGAAGTCTAGATAAGACAATAGATGACACAAATTGCCCGCAGTTCACGAAAGCAGCACTCACGGCTGCGAGTACTCCGGGAAGCCCGTCTCTTCAGGGAAGTCGCTCCTGCCGTGCGCCGCCTCGCGCTCGTGTACGGCGTACTTGCCGCCCCGGTTCCGCTTGATGATGCACACGATGATGAGGATGAGCAGCAGCAGAGCGATGGCCAACATCATGCCGATGAACCACCCGCGGGTCGCTATGTTTTCTGATGGTCGCCGCATCACGCTCGTGGACTGTGAATGGATTTTTCAAAATCATTCACGATCAAATCAAAAAGCTGGAATAAAATCGGACACCGACAATGATAAGTGAAATTCGAGATTACACTTCATACATTCAAAACCCCTATACTGTGATGTACGTGGGCTCGCTGATAGATGGTACAACGATGAGATTTTCTGGTGGTAGCTTAAGGATTGATACTTCTAAATCAAAAATATTTATTGAAAAAATAACAAGTAAGATATGGCTGAATGAATACTACTTCTAATGAGGGAATCTTGCACCCTAGCGAGATTCACACAGAAACGTATAAGTTTAACGTCATTTAATGAAACGACATTGATAACCTAGTGTATAAAGACTGAGCAAAATAACATACGGGGTTGCAGTACGTTTTGAATGCTTCGAGAAACAAGCATCACAGTAAGCTTACCCCTGCGAATTATCGCAGATGGAGAATGTTAAATTTAAAAAAATATCCTAGAAAAAACCAGGTGGAGTTCGATGCGCTCGAGAATGAAGCAGTCATACATCTCTCACAAGGTTTTGATATTTTATTGCAAGCTAATGTTCCTCTGTACCTTTATACAAAACAGTGGCCTATTATGAGATGATGTTCACTCTTATCCAAGTACAATTTAACCATAGAAATTTCCTTATCCAAAAATATGAGAAATAGCAACAATTATGAATAGATAAATGAGACAAAGTCATTGAATTTTTTCTCGAAGGAAAATTTCGCTCGAAATAAAATTTTGATGTCAATCAATACAGCGAGTAACGACCTAATTTTCTACCTCGAACAAGACAACCAGGTACAAAACTTTTGAGAAGTCGCGTAGTGAGAAAACTGTTATTTTCTCGACCACTAAATCAAATTCAAAATCCGCTTTAAATTGCACTGAAACTATAATAACTAGAGGATACATCATCTCCATGATTATCCATCTCCAACTGTATGATAGCAATTGACATCAGATACAAATAATCAACACCGAGAGTCAAACGGCACTGCAGATTCAATTTTACAGTATAATAGTATTCGAGACGCTGTTAACCCATAAATGCTAAACTGTTTTCCGAGCATAGCGCACACAGTGCATATGACACCCATGTTTAGCGTTTATGGGTTCATAACGCTTGGCGTAATTCCCAGTATTCATAACGAAATAATACTCACCACGCCTTGTGTGTAGGTCTCAATTTCCTCGATTTGCGAGTGGGACTCGTAATCTCCATCGACAGCAACCAGTCTCACTTCGTAGATGCGGTTGAACTTCAGGCCCTCGAGCACGATGTAGTCGCGGTACAGCTCTGGTTTCGTCTTTTCAAACTGACTCTCGCCATTCAACCTGCGTAGTCAGAGCAAACTTGAAAAAAGGGGTTTTCACAAACAGTGTGATATTTACTACGTTTGAGCAACCCAACTGATGAGTGTACTACTACGTCGGTGTCTTACGTTAACTAATTTTTTGTTCGAGTTTATCACAGGCTTCATTTAGAAATGATGTGATGGCATTTCATAAATATCTCGAACATAAAAACATTCAAAAATGTTGCGGCCTACTACTAATGCAAATCCCACTTGTTATTAAAAACTGGGTAAATAAATCAATTACAATTACCGAAAGCCTCTCAATTCATTCTCAAAACAATCATAAGAAATAACAATTTACCCCAAAAATTTCTTTCTGTAAAGAAATAGCCTCCAGTATAGGATAGAAGAATATTACGAGTATTTATCAGAATCGAATTCTTTGTAGCAGTAGATAACACACAAGCGTTACGTTTTGGCAATACTTAACCCACAGCAACTTGACTTGACCAAAAGTTGAAGCCACAATGCGAGACTATTTAAACAAGAATGCAATCATTATTGAGGAGCAATGTTTTAGCTGTGCCGTCAAATCTAGGATGTCTTGGAACGCCAAGCAATAACAACGCGTTAACGAGAATGGGGCGCGACTTTAAAATTACGAGATAGCGCTGGCAGACGACCTCGGATCAGCTTCATGGTTCACTACTGAATCACTCAAATCAATCAAAATTATGGTAAACATATATTGCCACAGTTATAACTCAGTCTTACCAACAAAAAAAAAATAAAATTTAGCGCTACCACTGAACATATGAACAATACTGGTCGGACACTGAAGCGTAAGATAATCGATCATGAGCACACCACTGCTGTGTCGTATGTATTACAAAAACGTCACAAAAACGAAGTTCAGAAATCTACATTGAGAAAATCAATTCCAAACCCTAGATATCAGCGAGTCTCCCTTACAATCAAAACAATGGAACTGAAAACTTAGCAATGAAGAAATCATTGGTAAACCTGTTTTTTAACATGCTGATTTCTGTGGAACAATAAAACCATTTTGTATCAAATGGGCGGCACATTTCCGTTAGTCGCCATTTATTACCTTTGTTCACTACTTGAGATGAAGTTCGACATACCATCGGACACAAAGCAAAAGGACGTAAAAGTGCTCATATTTGTCAATAATGAGCGCAGAAATCATTACCTATAAATAGCGCACAGTGACTGAAGAGCTCAGAAGTAATTACCCGTACAAAGTTCAGAAAATTGTCCCTATACAGGGCACAGAAATTACTTGCACGCAGCGTAGTAATTGGTCCATGCAGAAGCTACTCGTAAAAAACGTAGAGATAAGCCCCGTACAGGACACACAAACCTTTGAGTCGTTACCTGTACTGGGCATAGAAGTGGCTGCCAGGGTTGGTGTCGGTGTTGGGGATCCAGGTGAGTTTGATGGCAGGGGCGCCTGTCTGGGTGCTGACGTGCTCCCACAGCATGGAGGGGCGCCCTGGCACCGTAGCCCCCGTTGCACGGGTTTTCCGCTCGATGTAATACTCGCTGCCCACACCCATCTGCGCACACCAAGTAATGTAAGCGAGCCGAAACGCCTCGAAATTTCTTCAAGTCGTAGATTGGATGTTAGTTAAAGCCTCCCTAACCGCAACAAAAGCGTTCCAAGGAGAGAAAGGAGAAACGTACCATTTAGTATGGAGATAAAGCAACGCGGAATCTATGCACAAGGTGCATAGAAACCGTAAGTGGAGAAAGAAGTTCATGAAACGAGATAAAAGTTTTAAAGAACGAAGAAGTAGGTGCTGAAAAACAGGACAGCAGTGAACCGAAGAAAGATGACCCATTACAAAATTAAAAAATTTCATTTTGAAATCTAGAGGGCCTACCTAACTCTCAGCTCGGAACCGCACATGTTCTCCCTCGGAGTGTTAACTCCATAGATACAACAGTTGTATTGTATCCCCTTGAGGGGTCTTCGAGTCTTGACTGTAGGTACTCAAACATGTTGGAATACGTAGTCTTTTTGAAACGAGCAAACTGGTTTACCTGGAATACTTGAAAAAAGGAACAACAGCACTTGATGTGAAAGAAACGTAAGAAAATTTATGCACTATCCTCTAAAATTTGACAATTAAAAATGTGTGCGATCAATCAAGTTTAAATACTCAAGAGAACCAATAAAAATTCAAAATATGCGATTGCTTTCGTTTGGAAAATATCTACTAACAGCTTGTTCAAAATTAGCAAATAAAAACATTTAAACTTGTGTTTTAAGCTGATTCGGAAATAGCTTCACTAGCAACAATCTACAGAACAATAATCGGCAATAATACAATCAGGAGAGCAAAATTTTTCAGAAACAGTGAAGCCTTAATTTAAGATGACCACAGAAAACCCTATTCCAGGAAGCAATTAGAGTTCGCAAGATTTTGCTTCGAAACTTGTTTCAAACCCTTATCATCCAGGACACCAAATTTACATGACACCATAATAAGATACATCAATTTATTACCACTTACATTGAACTAAGAATAGTTGTATTGATTACTAGACTACCTGCGAGTGGTTGGGTCAGGTGGTTGGATAAAATAATAGTTTTCCAACTTTCAAATTGGGTAATAAGCAGGCTCTTCATCAAGGTGAAATAACACAACACTCAAAAGCATTTCTACAGAAACTTCTAGAAGAATCAATGAGAAATATGTTCTGTGAAATTAAAATTAGCAACAGACCGAGCGTTTTTTACAATACAGCGCGTGGGATTATAATAAATTTACCTACCAAAAAGAAAGTTAATTCTTCACTAAGTGTCACTGTGTTTAGGTCTTATTTCAACAAGACCTAAATTATCTTCAATATCAGAAAACGAGTTGAATTTTCCCGTATGTCATAAGCTAAAATCAGGGGCTTTCATAAGCTCGTATTACTGAAAATTGGGCGCTAAATTTCGTTGCTAATGAAACCAGAGAGTTTACGGTGATAACCAAACAGTCAAGTAGATAAATAGTAGAAGTGTAAGTAAGTGCATTACGCAGTTTATACGTTGTTGTAACACACAAATGTGTTTACATGTTGATCGTATAGAAAATTGAATTCAAGCAAGCTGTTACTTCTCGAGTACAGGTAAGAACCCGAGTGCGTTCATGGAAAGCATCAACGTTATCACAGATCTTGGTGCTTGAAACCGAACATTCGGATCACAAGCTACAACAGTACCAAACTTACAATTCATGGCTTTGTCCCATGATGCTCGCTATTTTTTTGAGAAAGCAGGCTGCTTTATAAATTAATTCTCGTCAGCGACATGGAGTCATAGATCACTTGGCTCATTTGCATATTAAACACATTCAACTTGGTCTGTTACGAACACGTTCCGAAACTACTGACATCTTGACAAAAACATCGAAAACTGTTCATTTATAATCCTACAGCACTATTTACGTCACGATGATCCCATACAAGAGTTGAAACAAACGACAAAACATGTAAACAATACAAGGCGGAAAACCTTAAACACCGGAAAGCCTGAACATGGGATCACCTTGGTGCGAGCTTTGATGCTGATACGGTACTTGGTGTCAGGCTTGAGAGCAGCCAGTTTAGCGCGCGTGACGAGAGGGTCTCTGATGGGAGGGTCCCTCTCGGACTGCGGGCCCAGCTCTGTGCCCTCCACAGTGCGGTAGTAGATGTGGTAGCCAGACAGCACGCCGTTCGGGCGCTTTGGCTTCTTCCAGATCAGGAAAAATCCAGAGGAGCCCATGGGGATGGCTTCTAAAGAGTCCACCGGACCCGGTGCTGGAATGGGTCATCGTGTCAATCCTATGGATGTGTTTCATCAATTTAAAATGAAGCTAGGGTATTGATGAATAACCATGGATATTAGTTGGTTAAACAAATGCAAGATTTCGTGTTTTAGAGCGATGAAAGGTATTACATTTCCAGCGTACGAAGCATACAAATTAAAGAACTACTTTTGATAACAATGAACAGCAAATGAAACATTGAATAATTCTTGAGACATCGTTTAAGGGCGTGTGTTTACCCCGAAATTGATTAATTATAAATTAGTTCTAGCCTCCCTTTACCGCAACAAAGATGTTCAAAGAGAGTAAGGATAAAGGCACCATTAAGTATGAAGTTAAAGGAACGTGGAATCTGTGCAGAAAGGGTGTTCCTGCAAAGGATCACTTGCGTATAGAAACAGGAAGATACGGAGGAAGATTTGGTGAAACAAGACATAAGTTGAAGAAGAAAGTCAGAGGTGCTGAAAAACAGGACAGCAATGAACAGAAAAAAGATGGTCCTTAACAAAACAAAAAAATTTTCATTTCAACAAAAAGAAGCCTTACCTAACCCTCAGCTCAGGACCTCACATTTTTCCCCTGGGAGCACTAATTCCCATAGATACCATAGTTGTATCCCTCTGGGGGGGGGTTTACCCCAAAAGCATTTCAGCGCTCATCAAAACCAAAATACCTTTCATTCTAATTTTTGTGCGCTTTTTCATTCTGACATTGCTCACTAACAAGGTGCGAGTGAATAAGCTAGTAAACCCTAACAAAAATCACAAGAAAACTGATGAGGTTTGCCTTGTTTAGTGATTTAATTCAACAGAAAATGTAAATAGAACTCGCTGCAAAAACTTGAGGAATTAGAAATCATTTTACAAGAACTATTTTGAGAGCCATTATCAAAAATTTACAATTCACAACCTATTTGGTTTGAAGCCATCTATCACTTATTTAAATTTGAGAGCATTTGCAGCGTCAAGCAAGTTGCTTTCAGTGTCCGTAAAGCATCCCCCATTTTTAAGATCTCGCTCAATATTATGGTGAACGTTCAACGATTGAGTGATTGAAGGCCTTATGCAACAATGGTGTAGAGCACACCAGTCGAAAGTGTCGACGCGTACACCAAAAATTCATCAAAGAGAAAAAAATCAAGCAGAAGATATGAATAACACAACACGGAAGCATGCCTCTATAAAAAGTTTTTACATTTTTACAAACATAATTGCGCAATGTGATCAATTGTCACGCAAAGCCCTTAGAGAGGACAACATATGTAGGCACGAAAGAATTTTTTTGAGATAAGAGTTTGCAGTCAGCTGCCTGAGCATGACATACTACATGAACAGCTAAGTTCTAACGGATATTTAATAGCAGTATGGCAAATACACAGGAGGGACTTTTGAACAAGGTGGTGAACAAATACAAACGCCATAGTGCTACATGCACCACGAATGTTACACCCAGTGAAGAAATTCGGAAGCGAGTGTTTATTGCTTCATAACGTGAGCAGAGTAGCTCAATTGGCTAACTGGTTCCCACTAACTACCCTTATCACAGATATCAAGGGACAAGATCTATCATGGAAAACGCAGTGCAAGTTACGTGCACGGAATACCTATAAGAAACAAAAGTAACCCGCTGATAATACAGCTCAGACGTGGTTATGCGTGCAAAGCGCATAAATTGGGCCCTGTGCAAGGCACAGAAGTTCCCTGTGCAAAATTTAGGAATTGGCTAATGTGCAGGGTAGAGAAATCTTACCCTGTACTGAGAATACAGCAGTTACCGTAGAACGGCCCGTCATTAGTTCACACCCAACGCATTTCAAGTAACTTTAGAACGCCAAATATCACTCACTTCCCTCAGGCGTCACAAACTCAATGGTGTTGCTGGCGGGTCCGTCATGAGCCCCATTGAACACGAGCACCCTGGCGAAGTTGCGCGTGTAGGGCACGAAGCTCTCCACCACAGCTGTGGTCTCGTCATTGTTCTCAATGATCACGTCACGAGCTTTCGCTTCCGTCTCGTCTTCCGTCCAGGTTTGGATCTGAAAATTGATGGACACGGTAACTTCACAACTAGAAATTAGATGCATTCCTACACAAAAACAGGCCCACAAGAGGGACCATAGAGCTAATGTACGACTTGTTATGTATTGATCATGGCAAGGATATTATTTGATAGGAGTTATAGGAGTCCCAGTCATATAGAAACTAGAAAAACTAACATACAACAAATCTTACTGTATACATAATATGACACGAACAAGTCCGACTGGTAAATGAAAAATGAGTGCAAGGAGAATTTACATTTCATAGATTCTTCTTTTCCTTGAAACATGCCAATTCGAGCCCATGAATATTGCAGCATCTCTTAAAAAGACAGCTGTATTTATTCAAGCAAGATGATTTTTACCCACAAAGTCAGTTGTAAAATCGTTCGGCGCTGAAAACAGTACGTGGTCAAAAAGCACATCTTAGAGCTTTATTAAGGGCCCGGTCAGCATCACACATGACAACCATTTCAAGTAGGTATTTTTTGTACGGTCATACCTTTGACGCCCTTCTTCATCGATAACTCCCACCGACGAGCAAACAAAAAAATTACAGATTTGAAACAACGTAGGACTGAATCATGGCGAATAGAGAGCGCCATCGTAACGAAATTTGGACTCGGCCGCGACATATTGAGCTTACCGATAAGTACAAGTTAAAGACTCTCATTTGAGTGACAAAAATGGCAAAGACAGGTAATTCGGCTTCATACCTTGTAGCCCCGGAAGTGTCCGTTGATAGATGTGTTGCTGACAGGGTCCCAAGAGAGCTTGGCGGTCGTAGCATCGTACACGTTGTCAAGTTTCAAGTTACTCGGAGCTTCACTAGGCACTGCGAGAATAATGATGGATTAAAGAAACGAAGGCATAAATTAGGAACTGTAAACAAAGTAATAACATACATGACCATGTAATAAATGATTTCACAATCCATCGACTACGGATGACATAGCACCATCAAACACGCACACAATTACAAAGAAGAAACTACTCACAGAAATACTTGTCAGTCTCCCGACACACATCAAGTAATCATTTAAACTACTGACAAGTTTTCAGCATCAATAGAAATTGATTTACGTTAACTGAGTAGACACTCGAGCATGTTTGATGCAATCAACTGACAACTCGCTTTTCGATCTTGTTAGATGCCAATCCTTAAAAGAGAGTTATCCTTACAGTTCTTAATTTTTCTTTCCCCAGTTTCCTTTTTTCAATTTCAATCCACCCTCAAATCAAGGGAAGTTCACACAGTTTATTGATATTAAAGAACTGGTAAAAATGTGTCGTTGCTACACAAGTATCACCCTAAGGTGGTCAAGTTGAAAGAGGATTAAAATAGCTACGCCCAGTCCTCTTGCATAGTAATGTTGCAACTTTGATAGCATTATCAGCTTCACTGACGACTGATCGAAAAATATGGAAAATCATTTGAAAATTGTTGGTTTATGAAGATTTTAATGAGTCTGGGAGAAAGCGCACGACACTAAAACTAGATTTTGAAAGGGAGATTTTGTGTGTGATCGTGTATTGACATATTTCGATGCTAAGGTGAGCGACAATGACCTCACACCGTAACTGAAGCGGTCTATGGCACGACACGATGGGTACAGAACACACAACGGGTTTTACTATTCCCAGCACCACTCTGGCAGAACAACTCTAACACGTTGCACTTCACATACATTCGGATGTAATGTGTCAATTGTACCAGACTTGAGAAACAATCTACTGCTGTATTGCTTGTGGTAAATAAATTGTTTTAATGCAGTAACACCAAGAGATACTATTTTTCCATTTGTCAGCAATTGTAAAATAGTAATGCTCAGAGTATAGTCAACTGATTTGTAATGCGTTTTTGCAGATACAGAAAACTGCTCTTCGAACCTTGAATACACAAAAAACTGAGCTGTAAATTGTGAAAACTTCCGAAACAATTGCGCTTGCCAATACTGCCGTGGTCAAAAAATATGAAGGCGAATGGGAGTTCATAGAAATAATTACACTAAACAGCCGTAAATTAGCAGCCAAAAAATTCATCACAGCACATGAACAGTAAGATTAGATTATAGGTTGGTTTAAGCCTCCCTAACCGCTACAAAAAACAACGTATCAAAGAGAGGAAGGAGGAAGGCCCCATTTAGTATGGATATTAGGGAATGCGGAATCTATGCAGAAGGGGCATAGAAACAGTAAGTTGGAAAAGAAGTTCATGAAACAAGATAAAAGTTGAAGAAGAAAGTAGTAGGTGCTGAAAAACCGGACAGCATTGAACCAAAAAAGGTTGTCCTTAACATGGCAAAAAATATTTTATTTCAACAAAAAGAAGGCCTACCTAACTCTCAGCTCGGGCCCTCACACATTTTCCCCCTGAAAGCGCTAATTCCCTTTGATACAATAGTTGTATCCCCCTGAGGGGACATGAAAAGTAAGAACTCAAACACCGAGGACACAAAATTTCAGGCACGAATACATTTCAATGTCCACAAGAGCTTACCATCTTCGCCAGACCAGCCGATGGTGGTGGGGATAGCAACGTTAGCCTGCCCCATTTCGTTGTGAGCCTCCACTTTGATCTCGTATTTCTTGAAGGTAGGCTGGCCTTCTACCACATAGTGGTCCTGCTCCCAGTCCACCACCTCGGCGGTGTTCCACGTGCTGTCGGGCTTGTCGTAGCGCTTCCAGTACACGCGGTACTTGAAGCCAGGGCCGTTGTGCTCGATCTCAGGCATCGGCTGACGAAGGTATCAGATAGCATCTGAGATTCTACTGAAATCGCTCGCTTTAGATAAAAATATTTCCTTCACTAAGTGAGCGCTTTTGTGACTTTGCGACCAACGAAAAAACGATGCGAAGGTGTTGGGGATGGAAAGACGTTAAGTGGATTTAGTATTTTTCATACGCGAATACCTTAGTTCAGGGGTTCTCAAACTTTTTTCAACCAAGGACCACTTTTATTACACAAAAATAAGCTGAGAACCCCCTCACACGTGTTCCCCTCAGGAATACATGTATATATACATTGTACGCACTGTTTCATAACATCAACAGTCATGGGAAGCTGTAAATAAATACTCTAACTGCATCCACTGTAAAATTCGTTAAATTTTGCAGACCCTCTGTCAAAGTGACACTCTGAGAACCCCTGCCTTCGTTCATTCAGAGTACAACGCAGTAAATCTACAGCTCAGAGTATCGAACGAATTCGCCTATCTGGTCTTCACAGGTCTTTAATACAAGGATGTCCTCAGGATCCTTTTCCCCACACACACTAATTACTTTTTAAACACACATTCATTGAACTATTCAAACGACAGTGCCACAGACCAAGTGCAAATGAGGGAACTCAAATATAAATTCGAGAAACGTTAACACTCACTCAAATACTTGATGAAAATCTGTTCTTATGGGTTCTTTACCATTTAAAACTTAAAGAACAATAGAAAACAAATTTTCTTCAATACTTCCTCCGTACTTCAGTTAAAACCTGATGGCAGATGACTCTTATTCATTACTGAGCATTTAAAGTGACACACAACAGCAGAACTCACCGACCACTTGATGACCATGTTATCCTTAGTGGTTCCTTTCCCTTCAACGCCTTCAGGGTTTTTGTTGGGGACGGCAATGGGTGTGGTGCACACCGAGGAATGCTTCGACGGCAGCGAGGGGCCGATCTTGTTGGTGGCGATGACCCGGAATGTGTAGTTGGCATACGGGGACAAGTTCACCTGTAACAGTATACAGACATGAGGAAAGTGTAGTTGGCATACGGGGACAAGTAACGGTATACTGACATGAGGAAAGTGTAGTTGGCATACGGGGACAAGTTCACCTGTAACGGTACACAGACATGAGGAAAGTATAGTTGGCATACGGGGAAAAGCTCACCTGTAACAGTTAGTATACAGACATGAGGATATAGAAACGAGGAATTTGCAGTTGGAGATCAAACAATCACTTTTAGGTCCAAGTAGCTAAGCATTGAATTCAAAATAATGGTCAACTGACGCAAATCTCACTGAATATCCATACAGTAAAATACAATGAGCTTTAAATCGTGATAAGAGTTTCACTTATGGCCACCGTCTAGTCAGAAGTCTGGAATTCGTCGAATTCTCTTTTATTGCTTAATTCGGTAGAACAATGCATAGGCAATATGCAGTAAAATATTAGGAAGCATCTGAAGCACCTAAGGCAGGTAAATGGGGGGAGAAGGAGCGGCGGGATGGGGCGCATGGCGTGTCAGCCCTCATGTGCCACACCATTTCAGCTAGATATTGATCACCGACTGTTTATTTCAAAAGACACATGTATTTATCATTCAGCTGTTCAAGAATTTTAATGATTTGGCATCGTCGAGTAGTCGGTACCTCCCATGGTCCACGCGCCGATTTCTCAGAGCAATTTAGCTTGCAAATGAAAAAACTTGTTTTCCGGTACTAAAATGCATTTTTTGAAAAACGCAATGTCAAAATTCAAGCCACTTCTTCTCACAAACTTGTTATCGTAGAGTAATAATTTTGGTATCACTGGATGCACAAAGAGTTGCTGCATAAACAGTCAGAGAATGTCATTAAAATTCATCGAAGTTTCTTAGTTACATCAAAAAATCAACGAAAAACTGAAAGACTCTTTGAATTTTTTTGATTGTGTAAAAACTAAACTACTATGAGTTTCCAAACCATTCTGTGACTGTTAATGCGAAAACTCTTTGCGCATCCAATAATAAATCATTCCTCTACGAAAACTACTTCAGGGTTGCCACAGAGTTTGAAAAATTTTATACAAGGACAATTCAAGGATATTTCAAGGACAAATACTTGAAATTCAAGGACATTTTTTAGGGGGTTTCAATAAAAATTCTGGATTTTTTTAAATGAAAACCCCTACCATATTGCCGGATGAACAAAGATTCTAACTATTTACTTTGCTGTTTAGAATTGAAATTTCAATAAAATTTCTAAATAAAGATTTTTGTAGGGTAAATAAAAATATAACTATTCATGAATATTATTTCTGTGAAAATAAACATAGTAAGATCTTTGTTTGGATGGGGAATGGCACATATTTTTCCCATTGCATCTTTATTAAGCTGATCAACATGACATGATGATATGGAGAACAATATAGAGTCAAATGTGAAAAACGTATTAGCTACATAGATATTAAAAAATATTAGCTGCATAGATCCTTCAATAAATAAAATGAAAATAAATTCTTCTTCAGAGAGAAATAGGAATTCTACACTCTACATGTCTATTAGACTACCTAGTGCAATGTTATTTTACTTAATCCGACCATCCACAGTTTTAAGC
>JACJUY010002954.1:48315-58642 GCA_014220935.1 Platorchestia sp. MABIK | reverse complement strand
CCCCAAACAAGAGTGAATCTCTCATTCTCTGCACAGAATTGGTCAAATATAGCTAGCTAACAAATAAATGTTTTCACAGAATACATAGAATTAATAAATAAGGGCACAACAAGGACACAAATGAAATTTCACATGGACGTGGCAATGACAGAAATTGATTTCTACAAGGACATGGCAAGGACATTTCATTTTACAAGGACATTTTTATTTATACAAGGACAATTCAAGGATTTGTCAAGGATGTGGCAACCATGTACTTTCTGAGAAGAAGCGGCTTGAATATTGCCCATTTTTCCCCCCGTTGCTCCTCATCATCTCCGTAATTATGGCGAAAATGAAAAAAAGTGTCCAATACAACCCCCATTTATTTTCTAAAATGCCAACGTATGCCAAATAGATCACATAGCAAATACATCTAGATCTAGATCCCATAGAAAAAATGTAACGTTTCTTTTTTTTAACGAAAACGTAATTCAGACTGGACGATCCCCTTGTTGCAGTTTTTACATCATTTAAATGATAAAAATACGCTATGCGCAACTGAATAAGGTGTTAAATTTGAGAGATTAAGTTTTCTATCTTAAACCGGGGTCATATTAAAAAGTAATCCTAAATCCTCAGTAATTGGTAAGGGTAAAAAAATTAAAATAATTTTGAGATAATTAATCGACTTCAGTAAAAAGTGAAGCGACTGTCTTATCCTCCACACGACGTCACTGAGGATATCAGAGCGAATGCAGCCCTACAGTTACACCGGCAAATGAAGTCATCAGAACTACAGCAATCAAGCTCAAGTATTTTTCTACTTATCGAGACTAAGGATTAAAATCGGTAGCCATTAACGTGAAAGCTAACTGGCAAGTTACAATGCCTTTTCACACAAGGTAGTGTGCATTAAATTACGCATGTAAGAAAATTATACTACAAAAAAAGCTGTGTATCTTGATTGAATGTGAATGGATAGAAATAAAATTTAATTGGAGAAACATTGCAACAAAAATCAAAAATTTTGAAACTCAGGAATAGGAAAAAAATAATATTGGTGTACACTTTACTCACGAGTCAAAGGTGTTACTCAACCACATGTGAATAAAGATTTATCCAAATAATACTTGTTTTATCCTAACATCACTCATTTGTTAAGTGTTCCTATCAGAAAACTTACCACAAATAAAATTTGAAAAGCGGTGAAGCCTGAATCCCAGGGACGTAGATCGGGTACATTATTTGTAAGAATAAATTATTCCATTTCCGCTGCACTTAACATTTTGTACTAAGCTTCCGATTATCTGAGTGTGAATCGTTTTCAGGGCGAAAAGCAAGAGACTTCCTATGACGCACATTTCAATTACACGTCTCCTAGTAACACAAAAACTATTTGTAATTAAATCACACTAACTCGAAAATCTCATAGTGTTGCGCCCTGAACATTCCGGTCGCTTTGATAACTATAATCAAGAATTTAGCCTAAAAAAAATAAAGCTCAGTTGAACTTTGAGAATCATACAAAAATTGAACAAGAAGTGAGTGTACTCACGGTGAACTTGGTGTTTGTGGAAGGTACGCTGTCGAAGGCATTCTCCCAGGTGTCAGGGGTGAAGGAGGTGTTGTACTGGATGATGTACCCCAGAATGGGGGCGCGGTTGTCGCCTTGAGGCTGCCACTCGACGCTCGCATCCTTGTCGTTGCACACAACGTCCACGAGCTTCGGGGCGTTCGGCACATCTGAGCGGAGGAACGCGGTTGGTTACAGTCATTGCTTGGACGGACTTCGGAATGCATGGACTGCTTCTTAGATAAAGGTTGAAGCCTTTGAGTTTCGTGGGTCTTCCGTCGGTGTGTGTTGCACTGGTGTTGCGTCGGTGTGTGTTGAGCCCGTTTAAATAAGATAGAGCGTTTATTTCTATAATGCTAGGTTTTAAGAGAACGCGAATAATAGTAGTGCGAGTATTGTAAAATTTAAAAATGCAGTTTGGTTAGAGCGAGAGATTGGCCTGATTTTTAAACTCGAGGATTGCTTTTCAGGTCAAGGCCTTTAAATAAAATAAAATGTTCATTTCTATAACACTAGGTTTTAAGAGAACGCGAATAGTAGTAGTGCGGGTATTGTAAAAATTTTGACTTGAAAAAATTCAATCAACATAATTTGTGTTAAGAGATGTACGTATGTAATCACTTCACAGGAATATGAAAAACGTGAAGACAATCGCAAAGAATACTATGTTGGTAGTAACGCTAGTGACCGTAGGTAGGTCCATTCGATCCGTAATAAAAATAAAACAATTGGCGGATATATTCAAGCTTCATAGCCGTAAAATTATAACCACAACTGAACTGGTGACGTAACGATTTACACTGATGGATCGTAGTACGAACTATTCCAACTGAACTAGAAATGCCTTACCATAAGTCTCAAAATTGCTTTTGAGTGATTACGCCTTCAGTAAAATACAATTCTGAAATTTAACTGATTATCCGTACATTTAATACATTTAGCCTAATTTGTCTTATTAATTCCAATGACTATCTCATGAAAATAACCTCAAAAGAACCAAAATTGAGGAAAACTCTTCTATGTTATTCTTCAAGATAAAAGAATCAAGTACTGAAGCAATGGTAGCATTGAGCATGATGGTCATTTTTCATGTACTTGGAGTCGGTATCAACAATACGAACACGACAACTTTCCCCCTAATTAGCTCGCATAAAAAGCACGCTGATTAGCACTCCCCGCTCACCTTGCACAATGAGGGTAGCGGACTCCTGAATCTCGTCAAGCTCGGTGGAAGCGACGCAGGTGTAGGAGCCAGAGTCCAGCTCCGTAGTCTTGCTGATGCTGAGGGAGAAGTCAGACTGCTGAATGAAGCGAGGCTCCGTCTCGAAGTCAATCTTCTTTCCGTCCGTCAGCCAGTCGATGCTCAGGTTCAAGTCTGGATCAGCCACTGCATTGCATCTGAAATATAAGCCACGCATTTTGTTACAAAGTAATTACAAAGTAATAACAAAGAAAAGTTATAAATTCAACATCTCGTAATTGACGAGAAAAACCTTCTGAACTGTTTCGAACATGTTGTTCATTTGCATACAATGGAAGAGTTTTGGAGTGATTAACTTGGCAATTCACTCTTAAGTAACCACAAGTTAAATCTGCACTGAATTATTTGAACTCCAGGTTTAATTTTCCTGTCCCACAAACAAACTACCGATGACTATGAACAGGGCGCTTGAGACAAACTAAGAAACATAAATACGTCAACTTAATAACATAGATACTTGTTTCCTAATTTCTCGGAAAACTGCGGCCACTCAAATCCCGATTACATTGCAGTCACTCACCGGAAAGTAGCTGCATCCCCTGCTCTGACTTCGTAGTCCTGGGGCTTTTCGGTGATTTTGGTCCGGTCTTTGACAACGAGCGAGCCCTCGGCTTCTTCAGTACCAAATTTGTTCTCTGCTAAGCAGGTGTACTTGCCAGCATCTCCAAAGCCGACCTCCCTAAAAGCACATCGAAATGAACACAGTTACACATGCTTTTGAAATCGTTATGAGCATTACCTGAAATTTTCAACCATAAACATGTTAAAAGTATAATTTTCCAGCACTTAAAATAGTAGAATGACACAAAAATTCGACCAGTGACAATTTATCTTTAATACCAAAGAAAAACTAACACCAGTCACAAACTAAAATATTTTTGATAGTAGAACTACAAGTTCAAGTTTAACTACAACAATAAATTCTCTAATGAAATAAAAATAGCAGATCAACCAGTAACCACGAGCAACTTTATAGAAGCAAGTCAAGAGAACTTCCATATTCCTCAGTTCATTTTCCCCCTTGCATCCACGGCTACAGACCAGCGCTCTCATTGCTAAAACAGACTGCTATAACAAATAATTCGACTACTGGACAGAGACCGTTTATTGGGCTACTAATCCCTTGTCCCGTATTAGACAGTGTACTTGTAAGTAGAATATCATTAAGATATCAGAAATGAAAACTCGAATGATTCTGAACAAAATCACTAAATGTGGTCTGGTCTATTATACACTCACAACAAACGCGTGGCCACTTGAATGCTATTATACAAAAAAATCAAAACGTGAGGTTAAAAATTACAAAAACGTGAGGTTAAAAGAATTATGTTCATTTTCTGTATCTACTCCTCAATTACCAAGTTCGAAAACCACCTTAAAACACAACAGAAGAACTCACAAATTTTTATTCAACACACTAGCACTGCTTTGAAAGCAGAATATTCATCTAAAAAGCAGTCATCAAAGTCACTTCATACTAGTCTTAATTTTCAAAAGATTCACTTAGAAACATCCAGACTAACTTGAACACTTTTCACTACCCTCCATTTTCGTACAGAGAGACTCACTCGTATATGTCAACTACATATCACTTTCCGCTACTCTCCACTTTCAGCACAGAGGTCTGATAACATCCACTTTGCCCTACTCTCCACTTCCAGACGAGGGGACTACTACTCACTTGATGAACATGTCTCCCTCCTCGGTGACTTTGTACTTGCCGCCGGTGAGCTCGAGGCCGTCCCTAATCCAGGTGATGCGAGGCTTAGGAGCCCCAAACATGCGACATGTCAGGTTCACCTCGGCACCATCCACTACTCGCAAGTGGGGAGGCGGTGTACGCAGGCCGGGAGGCAGAGCTGCGCACAATGTTATTATCAAGGGCGCGCCATACCTCAACACGAGTTGGCAAAATCGGCACCAGTGAAGGCACACTATTGGTCAATGACACATAGCGCGTGAATATGCGTGTTTGAGCATTCTGAACGATGAACAACACAATCGATGATGACGGTCAGCTACACTGTCAAAGATGCTCGAGTATTTTGAACCAACTACACTATCGATGATGACAGTCTGTCGAAGATGACGATTAACTAAATTTTCGTTGATGATAGTTAATTTGACTGTCCATGACCGTGGCAAACTGAACAGTCAATGATGATGGTCAATTGGACTGTCAATGATGATTGTCAACTGAACTGTCAATGATGATTGCCAACTGAACTGTCAATGATGATGGCCAACTGAACTGTCAATAATGATGGCCAACGGGACTGTCAATGATGACGGCCAACTGGACTGTCAATGATGATTGTCAACTGAACGTCAGTGGCGATGATGGTGGTCAGCTGGACAGCTGATGAGGGTCACTTAAGCTATCGATAATGAGACCTAAGTAGCAAATGTGCAATGAGATTAATCCACAACTGCGACGAAGCACAAAAGGCAATAGAAAAATTATTCCATTTAGTACGTTAAGAGGAAGAATAATATCTACCTCAAGTAAAGGATTATTATTTTCAGTATGTATGTTAGTTTAAGACTCTCTGGTCACAATGAAGGCGATCACAAGAGGACGAAGGGAAAGCGTCATTTAGGATGAACAGAAAAAGTCGGTGCATCTATGCACATCGTGCGTTCCCACACAAGATACCCTGCGCATAGAAACAGCATTTTAGGAAAGAAGAGGAAGATGAAGCAAAGATGAGACAGCGATGAAGGCATAAAAACTATAAAAAACAAACGTGAACAAAAGCAGAATTGCCGAAGGCCTATCTAAAGCTAAGGTAACCTAAAAGTTCAAGCAAAAGAAAAGAGCTCACATTTGAATGAATTGTCGCGCTACATGCTATTTCCGGATGTTATTGCAGATTAAATAAAATATTTGGGAAAATGTACTATTCGCGTAGATTATATTTAAAAGAAACAGTATTAGCTTCGGCTTCTAGGCCTCGGTTGAAGTGTCAAAATAGGTACGTTATTAAGGAAAGTATACCACAATTACTGTTGCGACCCGCTAACATCAGCACACCTTGTAGATACTTCAAATTTCAGTCATTCTCATTGCCAAACAAACAGAAATCCTCTGCCTTCCAGAGTCTCGTCTAAGACCACTGTGAAAGTGACGAAAGAAAACAAAATGTGAAGGATTTTCAAACATAGGCATAAACTTTCAATTCAACAGTTATCGTAAGCGAACTATATTCAAAGCAAAGTCCAGAAATTCTTGACGCTATAACGGGCAGAAAAATTCAGCAAAAATTGAGGATTGTATCGTTAGTTACAGAATAAATTAATTGCTTTTAAATTTTCGGTAGTCGATTAGTTTAGCGTATCAAGCTGTAAGTAGACATAAATTTTTCTAAAGAAATTCATGTAGTAAAAATGCATGAAAAACGTCAACAAAAAATAACAAAACAAAACAGACGCTCTTTCGTAATTCATCAAGGTATGGTGTGGACAAAATACATAGGATGGCGCAGCTTCAGTTCAGCACCATACGAATTTCCCCACACAACAAAATAAGCGTCAGAGGAAAACCTGGGAGACTTTTTAAAACGAAGGGAACACACTTAAAGATAACAAGCCTGACCGTCCAGCCCAAGAGTTCAATTCTGTACGTGAACTTTCGGTGGTCGATGCACTGTAGCACTGAAAAATGATATGTCCACGTGAATAAGTTATGGAACTGAACAGATTAGATTAGTCGTTAGTTTTAGCCTCCCTACCCGCAGCAACAAATGCGATCCAAAGAGAGGAAGGAGGAAGGCACCATTTAATATGGAGTGTAGAAAACGCGGAATCTACGCAGAAAGGGCATAGAAACAGTAAGTTGGGAAAGAAGATTATGAAACAAGATCAAAGTTGAAGAAGGAAGTAGTAGGTGCTGAAAAAAAAGGACAGCAGTGAACCGAAAAAAGAGTGGTCCGTAACAAACCAAAATCCTATTCCACTGCAACAAAAAGAAAGCCTACCTAACCTTTAGCTCGGGCCCTCACATAGTCCCCCTGGGAGCGCCAATTCCCAATGGAACTGAACAACACGAGTTAATGATTCTTTAACGCGGAGGTGAAAATAAATTGTCAAATATACTGCAGGCTTCGGGGCTAAGTGCCAGACATGATGACGGTGTGTTGCTATGGTTAATTACCAGCCCGTTTATCTATTACTCATTCGTATTTAAGGTAATAATACATTAAAACTTCAATAACAAGAGATAGAATGTCCGTTACTGGTTATGACATTGCTGTAGCAGAACTGCTGTGCACATCTTCGATAGAGACTCACATACGCAGAACAAAAACAACCCTTTCTCCTCAATGTTATGCGTTCACGATACACTTCAATTAAACCCGTTCGCGTCCACTGGAACTCGTTAAGATATCGATCGTTCAATGTATTGTACTCATTACATTCAATACGCAAATATTTAATTACTGTCATAGGCGTGCTATTTTATGCCTCATATTTCATTTATTCCAATAAATACTTTTAAAGTTATGCAAAATTAACTTAAGAGATAATAGATAAACGTGTTTCGCGTTCACGGAAATTCAGGCATCGGTTGCAGCATTTCGTTCACCAGTAACGCATTTCATCATAGACTAAGACGAGGTCTACCATATCTTAATGGATGATGGGGGATCTCCATAATTTCAAACCCTCCGAAACTTGTACTATTTTCACTAACCACACGCATGACATAGATTATACTACAGCAAGACCATCGCAAAGCCTTTTAAATGAAAAGATTCTAAAGAAATGCACATGTACTCGCATTATTCCATGTAGATGAAGAGCGTAGCAGTAGTACGTGAGTTATCATGTATGTGACGCTTCTAATTTTTCAGTTCTGGCATGTCACTACATAAAACGCCGGTTAAAGCAGCTATACAACCTCAGCACTCTTGGAGCCATTTTAGATAAGCAACATTGAATTCCTGTGTAAATCCAACACTAGGCAATATGCACGCTGCATAAACTCTAGTGCGTCAAGAACCCCTTACTTTGAAACACACGCGACTTTACGCCGTTGATATTACGACCCACAGTAAACTATTTATGTACACGCATTCCCAATATAATTGACATGAAGTTAAAAAAGAGATTCCAGACACTTTATAAAAAGTTCTTTCATTCAATTTTGCAAAAATGAAAACTTACGATAGAAAAATGTCCCTAATAAAATTTCAAGCAAGTTTGAACACATACCCAGAACGTTGACGTAGACATCTTTGTAGGAGTAGCCATGAACGTTGGTGGCGTTACAGCCATAGTTGCCAGTGTCTTCCTTGGTGAGGTTGTAGATGGTGATCTTGTTGACGTCGGTGATGCGGCGAGGGTTGGGAGGCGCGTCCTCGAGCCGCATGCCATTGTAGATCCAAATCATGTCAGGCTTGGGAGACCCCGTGGCGTTACAGTAGAACTCGGCAATCTCGGCTTCCGCCTTGTTTTGGATCTCCGGCTCCACAGTGAAGTATGGGATAGCTGTGCGTTCAAAAATACAAGATTAGTACGAGTTTCTAGACTTCATTGAGCATCAGTTTGAACATGAATCCCTTACTTGGCGTTACGCGACTCTAATGATAAAAATCGAGTTTCTTCGAAATCATTGGCCAATGAATGGATAGAGCCTTACAAAAATGAGAGAAACTCGTGACAGCTAAGCTTGAAAGTGCCCCTCTACATTTGATTATATGACATTCTTCAGTAGTGACTTTAGCATTTTACAAACCACCAAATACCAACAGCAATACAGTTATTATGACAAGTGTTCTTTGTTCAATCCTTCATTATCAAACACTATTACATCCCAAAAAAAATTATCAACACAATTATCTTCACCAACAAAAAGCCTACATGAATATAAGCACGAATTATCCAGAAAAACAAATTTGAGGTAAGAAAATAAACCCGATAGCACTTGATGACGAACGTCGGAAAAGTGTCTGACAGACTAACCCTGGACTTGTACATCCATGCTGTAGGTCTGCGCGGTGCCGACGCCGTTGCTAGCCTCGCACTCGTACTGGCCGGAGTCCTGGAAGTCTGCATAGCGGATCACGAGGGTCTTGCCGTAGTTCTCGTACTCCACTCGGTCGAATGGCAACTTGCCGCCCTTCTTGCGCCACGAGGTCTCGGGCAACGGCCTGAGTTGAGCGGGGACTAAGTCAGTAACGTTATTGTTGTGTGTAGTCCAGCCTTTCCGCAAGCTAGCATTAGAGAGTTTGTGAAGTTGGGCTAACCTATTGTAAAATTTAGCAGTCGATTGGCTGCTAACAAAGGAAAAGTCATTAAGCTACACAGAAAAGGTTAATTAAAAAAATTTGCGTATATTTCAGTAGGAGTTTCGATAGACGAGTAGAATCACAAATCTACAACTGTGTTTTTACTATCATTAGCTGGCTTAGGAATTTAACCCATAACCTAACAATTACTAATTCCCTAATCAAATAAAATGCAATCTCAATAGTGCGAACAGAAGAGGCCTTCTAGTATGGACTGTAGAAAACATGGAACCAATGCACACGGGTGTGTTCGAACACAAGATACACGCCGCTTAGAAACGGTAAATTAAGAATAAAGAGTGAAGAGAAAGAAAAAACAATATAGTGATAGTGATGGAGGAACGAAAACCGAGTATGCACGATTAGAAGTGCCGAAGAGTTACCGACAGCTAAGATAACTCAACACGTTCCCCACGTAGTAGGCCAATGTACACCAGTCGGTAAATTCCTCATACACGTACCGGTATAAATGAAAGACATTGTGTGTTTCTGCGACCTCTTTGAGAAATTACGGTCATCATAACAGGTGAAATGTATCGTGTAATCGTATTTTTCATATTTCTTAGAAAGGATAAAAAATATATGAATCGAGTATTGAAGCCGATTTCCTTATTCTGCTACTTACAACCTAACCAAACCAACCGTTTACAACTGCGGAAACGGAGTGAACTTGTTAACACGTTGACTGCGATTGTGCAGTTGCTTACCGTCAGTTTCGTTAGGCTAGAAGCGGTCGTTTTGAAACAACGCCTTTTCTGCTCTAATACATTTTTAATCTTTTCGATAAGTGTAAAGAATACAATTGAACCATGTGTTACCTAATACTCTAAAATTTATGTCGGAAACGGTTGTAAAATAGTTGAAATGTTATTTGTATATTCCGGTACGTGAATGAACAATTTACCTAGTGGTACACACACGTACCACTTCGGAGTCAATGTGTTAACAGCATCGCTTAGCGAGCGCCAGTCATTCTAAAGCCGTGCTCTAGATGATGCTGATGAGCATTAACAAAATATGAACCACTCATATATAACTTTTTCAAGAGAGACATCATTATATTCTCTTAAAAACTCGTAAACAGACATATCACCAGAAAATTTATCATAGCTATTTCACTCTTGAATCTGAAGGTCAAAAACAGATATTTAAATACTGATGAAATTGTCTAACACATCCATTTGAAATTTCAATAGTGAAACAGCGATTAGAAATTAAAGG
>JACJUY010002954.1:35987-48177 GCA_014220935.1 Platorchestia sp. MABIK | reverse complement strand
TGCGAAGACATACTCAACTACAGATTTATATCTGCAACAAGCTATGTTTCCGAGTTGTAGCTGGAATTACCACTGTAAAGATAACAAAATAAAAACGTTCAAGGTGACACAACCTCATCCGAAGATTTGAAGGGAAGATGATATACTATCACGACTTGGTTCATGAGTAAGTTCAAGGAACCAAGAACAGAAGCTGTTAGTGGATGGTAGACGTGCATAATGACCTAGACTTCGTTAATAAGAAACATAAGAAACCCAGAACAGAAGTAACTGGCAGATGACAGCCGTGAATAATACACGACCCAAGACTTCGTTCATAACAAATTTAAGAAACCCAGAACAGCAGTAACCGGCGGGTGTAATGCGCGCAGTGAACTCACGTGCCACTGTAGATGCACCAGAGCTTGAGTGTCTTGCCCTTGAGCACGACGGTGTTTTTGCGCGTCAAGAACTGGGCTTTGGGAGGGTTCTTGGTCTGCACTGCCGTCGCACCGGACTGGGTCACGCGCAGCAACACGCGGTTGCCCAGCTTGTACTCGTTTCTGTGGGATATGCAAATTGTAGTAACCGTCTTCACAATGAAAAAGGAATAGATTATACTTGCATCTGTGTGATATGAATATTGCAATCACAGTTTTCACAAGTGAAAAGAAATCAAACTGTGCTCATTTCCGCGCGATAAGCAAATTACAGTCATTGTCTTCACAATCCATGAGGTCGGTTTCACTGCAAAAACCACTAAAAAGTAGATGTAACGCTCAACCCACGACCGACATTTTTTAACGGATACAAATACCACAAAAAATTGGGCCCGTTTCAATAGTTCACACAAGCCCCTTCACCAGAACGCAGACCTTCACCTCATTTACAGGCCCCTTCACCTGAACGGGGAGATTAATCCTATCATTTGAACACCCCTTCGCCTGAACGAGGAGATTAACCCTATAATTTGAACACCCCTTCGCCTGAACAGGGAGATTCACCCTAGCACTTGAACGCCCCTCACCTGAACGAGGAGCTTCTCCTTATCATTTGCAGGCCTCCTCACCTGAACGTGGAGGTAGCAGCGCAAGCGTAGGTGAAGTCGTTGCTCTCGTCCTGCCTGGTAACGTTGCTGAACCAAAGAGTGCCTTCAGGGTCCACTGTCATGCGGGAAGAGTTGATGCTACGCAAAGCCCCTCGGTCGTCCTGGAAGGTGGGAATCGAGTTACAAAGCGCATGTTTCCAGTGAGATTGAACATCTCCACCAAGAGATCACTGTGGATTCACACATTAGATTATTAGTTAGCTTAAGCCTCCCTATCCGCTACAAAGGCGATTCAAAGAGAGAAAGGCGGAAGTCCCCAATTAGGATGGATTTAAGGGAACGCAGAATCTAAGCAGAAAGGGCATAGAAACAGTAAGTTGAGAAAAAAATTCATGAAACAAAATCCAAGTCGAAGAAGAAAGTAGTAGGTGCTGAAAAACAGGACAGCAGTGAACCGAAAAAGAGATGGTCCTTAAAATGAAATAAAAACCTTTTGTTTCAACAAAAAGATGGCCTACCTTACTCTCAGCTTGGGCCCTCACATTTTCCTCCTGGGAGTGCAAATTCCCATAGATACAATAGTAGTCTCCCCCTGAGGGGCTGTGGATTCACAACGCAAAACTCAATACTACCACCAAAATGAACTCTGTTCTAAAATCTAGCACGTTCACAAAGACCGACGACAATTAAAATTCCCACGTGGCGCCTACGACACGCAAGTTACCAGCTGAATAGACACCTCCCAATTGGCCATGCCTGGACACAACACATTTTCTCATAGAGTACCTTCCGTACAGTACCTGGATCATCCAGTAGACAGAAGGCTTGGGATAACCATCAGGAGGCTGGCAGAAGAGACCCGCAGGTTCGCCCTCGGCGACGGCTTCAGAGCTGGGGTCTCCCATAGCGAAGCTGTTCAGCTCGCTCTTGCGCACAAACACGGAGTTGGAAGTAGCTGTGCCGAGTTCGTTGGTTGCAAAGCACTGGTACTGACCTGATCATGCACATTAATTAATTGCCTTGGGTGTTCATGATAACATTGAAGAATGTTTTGCGCATACTAATGCTGGTTGAAGATACACAATAATAACCTGACTTGGGTGCTCAGATGTGCCAAAAATTATTACAGAAGAACTAATGTGAGCGACGTAATATGTATTAGTTATAACATTAGCAACAAGGCGACTACCTCGCGAAAAATTCAAGCGAAAACGAGAAGTTATAATTCACATATTTATCTACACATTGAAAGCGTTTTTATCTTCATTTTGTAACACAGGTGAATGCAAATGCAAGCACTGACAACAGTTTTCTTTACATAAAAGACGCGATAAACAAGAGCATTTTCATAATAATAATTTTTTTTGGACCAGCAGCAGTTGAAATTTTTATTTCATTGAAATCATGAGAATTTCTACATATTTTTTTAATTCTTCAATCAAAAAACTCGAAAATGCATATTTTAGCGAAGGTTTCATTCTCCGGGTTAGAAGGCTCGTGACGCTAGAGTAAGCTTCATGGTGTGAACACTAACTCGCACATGAGGTTCAAGATGAAAAACTGATTTAGATAAAGAAAATAGTGTCTTTCTTTCAGTAACAATTCTGCACGATTTTGAACATCATGTATAGCGTGCATGCCACACTTGAGCTTTGTTCGAAGCGTTCCCAGTTGTACACATCGCATTCAGATCAAAATATAAAAAATATGTTCTACTCAGAGTTCAGATCCACTTCAGTATTTTCTATATGAGTTGGCAAGCAAGCAAACGCAAGATATTTCAAGCTGTCATTTTCAAACTTTAAAAATGTAATTTTCCATTAAATCAATTAATCAAAATATCGATAACCGAAGCTCCCACCTTTGCGTTAAGTTCTCGGCCAAGTCATTCTAGAACGTACAGATATCTGATGAGACTCATTAAGTTTACTCGGCACGTCACCGTTATACGCAACAAATGCAGGCCGTGCACTTGTGCACACGCAACCCCTGCTACCCAAGCAAAAGACAACCTGCCAGTCACAAATTTAATCACTGAATAATGCGCGTCGGTCAACAACTCGAGACATTTTTCGTTTGTTCGACATGTTAGTGACTTTAGTTGAATCTGCGTTATGTTCAAATTAACCTTGAATTGCTTTTAAAGATAAAGTTAAATATCGGGCATAAATGGATTACATATCATACTTTGCAACGTGAACGTAAAATCGCATCAGATATCTAATAATATGCAATTTTTATATCAAAATAGTAAACTAAATTTTCGGTTCGAAAAATTTCAAAGTACAGAAATTCTAGAATACAGCTTTGCTCGGAGAATTGAAGCAACGATTATAAGCTCAACTAACACTTGAAAAATACCAAACTCATGATACGGTTGCAAGGCAAAACCCACCGACGAGTGACAGAGCGAAAAAGTACCAAAAACAAAAATAAAGAACATCTTGAGTAATTCGTCTCGATTTTTATTTTTTAGGAATCTTAGAAGTTAGTTGGACTTGGGTTAAATGAAAATCGTGTCTGAATGTTTCTCAAAAAGGAAATAGAAAAGGATACAAAGTCTGCTACCCATGTATGACTTGAGCGGCAGCCCCAGAGAGCAATGAGTTGATCGTAACTAAATCTACAGAATAGATCCTTAGAGTAGGAACAGTGGTCCGTCTAATTTTATTCAAAATCATGTCCACAATCTCAAGGAAAATTACGCTTCATCTTATTTACAACTGTAAAAAATGGAGTAAATATCATTCATTGTTGAATATTAAACCGCAATTTCAAACTCACTCTGTCATAGAAATAACAAGGTACTTGAATTGCAGCACACTCGTAGACGGCCTGAAGGTAGTTAACTAATGCAACGTGACGGTAACACAAGCTCAAAAACGACAGCAGAATTGGTCGATCTCCTTTCAACCGAGTAGCATCGATGGTCCGTATTACTTGAAATAAAAATGCAACGACCGCCGTATCAACTTTTTGGCTTATCAAGAAAACACAAATTGACATTCTTCGGTATTAGACAAATAACAGGGTGAGCCAGAAGTAACTGACCCTTTTAATTTGCTAATAAAAGGAAAACTTAGTTTTATTTGAAAGAATAACATTTTTATGGTTTATTTCGTTATCCTATTTACTCAGCTAGCCGACCTTCAATAAACTCCAGCTGCCCAAGGTTAACATAATTTACGGCACAAAAATCTACGTACACTTGAGCCTAAGTTACTTGCATCATTACAGAATAATAACGGGTCAACGAAGCAAGCAACTGACCAATGTCTTCATCCTTAGGTTTGGTGATGACGAGCGTGCCTCTGCCGGGCTGCTGCGATATGCGCTCATCGTACGTCTGCCACGCGAATTCCTTTCCGTTCTTTATCCACCGATATCTGCAAGGAGTAATAATTATGATAATGTCTAGATTTCAGTTAAAAATGAAAGATGTATTCAGCCAATAATGTACACGGAATTACCTACTGGAAGATGCAAGAAACGTTTCCGTAGTAAATTGTACAACTGTTTTGTTCGTATGCCTGTCAACGCCGGTTTGAGGACCACAGTGAGGAATGCAGAGTTGCTTTGATAAACACTTGCTCCAACCTAACATGCTTCAGTAGCCATGATACCAAAATGGAAAGCATACAGTCAGAGGAATATTATTTTTTAGATGCTATTTGATCCAATAAGAATACGCGCGGAGGAAGAGTAGGTCAATCATGTAAAGATGACCCGATATTGAAACGTAAAATGCTCAACTGGAACACAAGTACACGTCTTGGCGACAAAGGGAAGAAAAATTCCGGTACGCTAAACGAAGATGTTCGGTGAGGTCAGAGTATATTTCTTTCTTCCATGTTCACTATTTTTCGTTGACCGTGTGGCAATGCTGACGTCATGGCAACGAACCAATAGCAGCGCTCATATTGTACCTGGCAACACTGCTAGCCCCAAATCTGGCACCGATATTGGCCTACCGTAATGTTCAAGTGGTGACGTCATCCACCTGGCTTAAAATAAATCCTTTTTATTGGCTAGCCGAACAAGAGGAGGTGTATCTTCCCCCCTAGAAATTACCTTACCTTGTTTCCTCTACCGTGCTATTACCCTCTTCGCTTTAGCGGGCACATATACGTTTCTTCCTAGGGAGGATATTAATGAAAGCTTTCGGTGACGAGGTAAAACGCATTCGATCCAGGTAGTATATATAGTGCGAAGTATCAGTTGCATCAGTGTGCAGACATTACCCATATCAGCATTAACTGTAAAATACTGAAAAACGTAACCCCACACCAAACACGCATACAACATTCTTCATCACAAACAATACGTCAAGCTGGATGACATCGATACATAGACCCATCGATACAACACACTAGGTAGTTCCATTCCAGAAATACACGTAATTCACGACGCAAAACTTATTTATTGCTGATGAGTCCATGAGGCATTAATAATTAAATTTGACCAAAAATTCAGAGCTCGAACGCTGTGTAACTGAACTACTGCTTCTCCTATTGGAGAAGTAAATAAAATTAAATGGTAAATAAGTTCAAGCCTCCCGAACCGAAGTAAAGTGTTTTCAGGAGGGGAAGGAGGAAGGCGCCATTTAACATAAGAGAGGAAGGAAGATAAATGGAACGGCTAATCTGTGGGCAAGGTGCGTCCCAATCCTATACTCATAGAAACAGCAAGACTGAAAGAAGTTTACGAAGCAAGATTTGAGTTGAAGAAGAAAGTAGTAAGCGAATAAAGACAACAGCGAACCGAAAATGATGGTCTGTAACAGAGCAAAAACAATTCTATTTCAACAGAAAGCCTATCTCTACTTAACCCCCAGCTTGGGACCTCACACCTTCACACTGGCAGCGCTAACTCTCATAAATACATAGTTGTAACTCCCTGAAGAGTACCAGATTTACAAGCCTACTTGAAGCAAACATCACAAACAAGCTGATGCTGAGACTACTAATGCTGTGTACTGAGTCTATATTAATAACCATATTCTCCCACGATACTGACGGCAATGAAAACAAATACGAAAAAATTTTTGCCATGTACAAAGGGTGTTTCCCGTCATATCAGAACATGGATACGGTACATTTCGATGGCAAGCAACTCAGTTTCGCATGGATGTTCTCTCAACATCGCAACGAACACTGCGTGAACGCTTACTTTGGAGCAGGCTCTCCTTCCGCCTCACACTCGATGATAAAGGGCTTGTCGTTTTCGTCCACCCTGGAGGCGACTTGAAAGAGGAGCTCCTCGTTAGCAGGGGGCTGCTTGACCATCTGAGGCGGGTATTTGATAACCCCCGCCTCTGAGACGGTGACCGCCAGTGCCAGTACGAGGAGGCTGAAACACACGGCAAGTCTAGCCATGGGCTTGGGTCGAGCGGTCCCAGCGCTCGACGGCCTGTGTTGCTCTTGGCCACAGGAAACCATCGTGTTCCCTGCACACAAAATGTAGATTCGGTTAACGTTATGTCACTCACATGTCCACCTGCCAGGAAAATACGCAATGGTTTAGGCTTCTGAAAATGAACATCGAATGTCCATACTCAAATACATATCGCAGATGAACAATATTCCAATACTTGGGCTGCCTTAAGCTTTCGTATTTTAATTGGGGCAAACGAAGAAATATGAGGATTCAAAGTCACTTTTTCAATTACAGTACAACTCCTGAAAGTGGAACATTTGTACTTTGACCGCGACTTTCTGTAACTGGTTTTTAATATTTTAGAACATGCGTCACATTGAAATAGTTTAAGCGATCATAATCTTTTATAATTCGTCCATTGCATTATTTCCCTCACCTAAAGATATATATTTCAAATTTAGCGCCTATAATATTGTCAATATACCCGTACTAGTGAAGTTATGGCAGATTTTAGCGTTATAATGGAAGAGTGTTAGGTTAGGGATAAGACTACCCTCTTCAATACCAGAAAGAACATGGATACGGTACTGAAAGCTAAACTATCATTTTTAAATAAAAGAAAGATAGTTTATTACAAAATTGTATATGATGTGATGTTTACTAAATGCATACATTATTTATAGAATGTGAGTGCTTGAACTTGAAAACCTTTACTCTGATTCTGCCCCAGCTTATTCATTGAATTTGAACAACACACTTCAACTGGAACATCGCGCATGTTC
The DNA here is from genome assembly GCA_014220935.1 of Platorchestia sp. MABIK. Classification (NCBI taxonomy): domain Eukaryota; kingdom Metazoa; phylum Arthropoda; class Malacostraca; order Amphipoda; family Talitridae; genus Platorchestia; species Platorchestia sp. MABIK. The sequence goes on along the minus strand of JACJUY010002954.1, from coordinate 40,992 downwards.
CTGTCACATGTGTTCTAGAAAACATTCTAGCTAGAACAAAAACGAGAGAACGCACGGATGTAAAATAAGTCAATTTATGCAAAGTTTAGGAAAGATGACCATTTTGATAAAATGAGATAAGTTAGTTTTAGCCTCTATCTCTTGGTGTTCCCTGGAGATGAAGGAGGAAGGCACAACTTGACATCAAACAGGGCATCCCCCACACCCTCAGTGTGAAAACAAAGATTCAAAGAACTGAAACAAGATAAAAGTCGAGGAAAAAAGTTATTGGTGATCAGAAAAAAGACAGCTGTAAATCGGTAATGATGATCCCTGCCAAAATTTAAACTTGTTCAATTTCTACAAAAAAAAACCCTCGAAGTTTCAGCTCAGGATCTTGCGTTTTTCCAAGGGAGGACCAATTCCCATAAAATACAATAATCGCACCCACCTGAGGGGAGGAAAGAACACCATTTGTGTATTTGGTCAAATCAGAAGGGTGTGATAAAATAAATTAAATCAACAGTCCAATTCTGGATCTCCACTATCAATTCCACCGGTCAGGCACATAAATAAGACTCAAGAGTCAGAGATGTCATGGAGAGGTCAGAATCAATACAATTGATTGATAAGTTAGTTTTATCCTACCTTACAACAAAAAGGATGTTCAAAGAGAGGAAGGATGAAGGCATCAGTTAGTACGGAGTTAAAGAAACACGGAATCTATGTAGAAGGTGTGTTCTCGCATAGGATCTCCTGCGCATAAAAACTGTTAGTTGAAAAGGAAGGAAGGTTAAGAAATAAGATAGAAGTTGAAGAAGAAAGTCAGAGGTGCTTGATAACGAGACAGCAGTGAACCGAAAAAAGAGGGTCCTTAACCAAACTAAGAACATCTTATTTCAATAAAAATAAGGCCTCCCTAGCTCTGTACTAAGGACGTCACATCTTCCCCCTGGGAGCTCTAGTTGTATCCCCCTAAGGAGCAAGATCAATACACGAGGAAATGCGAGATCAAAGTTGAGGTTAGAAATTGGAACAACGAAGGTCCAGGAACCAGTATTTGAATTAGAATTAGGCAATTAGCGCTTTTTTTTTGAATGAGAACTCGAGGCTAAGGAGTCAGAATGGGCACTGGATGGGCTCTCCGTCGCCTTTCATTTCTCCTCACCGGTGCGCCATTAGTGTGTAAATTACAGTTCGTTACTAGAATACCTTAAATCCAAACCTACGTGCCATCAGATAAATTTAATGGTCTTCCATTCCATTATTCAAGCCATGAACATTCAATAAGCCCACGTCAAAAATTTAGTAGGAGCCATGGATACATGTAGCCCGATTCGAAACGGTTCAGCGAGGACACAATTAAGCCCGTGCTTAGTCAACGTAGTAAATCCTTTTGCTGTGCGTTATGAACATTTTTAAAACCACTTTTTCAAAAATACAGCAGCCCGGTATAGATGAGCAATTTACATTCTTAATACTTCTATTAAAAAATACCAGAGAATATGATAAATTCTTTAATTTTCAAGAGCCTTTTGAATACGAAGCTAACGATCAAAACTTCAATATTCTTTGAGATGCACAAAATAGTTTTACATAATTTATGGATGCATTTTTTATTTCCACTGCCAGCACAAGCGGGAACAATCACAAAGATCAGGACAGTTTCATTTTCATAACAGATTCATTCTGCACAACACAGGTGTCGAGGAAACAGACAAACTTCTTAAAAAAGAATATCAGATTTATGTGCGATAAATGCAGCAAGCAGAATATTTCAGAGTTGAATAAATTAATCCGCCAGAGGATGCTGTTTATGCAGCATCAAAGGGTTTGGTGCATGCTGTCCTGATTCGAACAATCCCAAATTTACTTCGTAATCTGACAGAAGTCGCTCGTTCCCATCTTCCAAAGAGACCTCCCTTTGGAGCAGCGCCAACAGACCAAGCCTCTCTCTAACCGATGTTTACTATCTGGGAGGAGCCGTTATTGCTCCTCAGTAAAGAGGTAGTGGTCTTCTAGTACAAGCTTCGATCCAATTAGATCAACTAAACCGACAGAAAGAGATAATAAAGTAAGATTAGATGAGTTTGTAGATGACTTTAGTACTGTAGCCGTTGAAAATGTTTCAACAGTAGCAGAGAGCATCTCATGAGAGTCAAAATGGAAGCAGACAGACAGAATCGAAGATTCCGGTGCACGGCAGAGGCACGCAATGCCACGTTCCCCTTCTTTCACAAAAAAATCAGCAACACAAGTTACGTAATACCTTGAAAAAGAAAACGCACAGTGGCCTCTTGCGAGAAAACGTACTCGAGTCTTCGATAGACGGGTTACCTGAAATGGCATCTTCCAACTCCTCAGTATGAGATATTCTTATTGCACAGCATACTTTGCCAGTCCTGAATGAACGAAACATGTTAGTTCTGCGTTTTCGACTTCCAGGATTGCCTTAAAATCATGACTGCTTTTTCAAATTGAAATGACGATACATTTTGTGCAAAGCTGACTGTTTTTCTGCAAGCTGAAAAATTTATTATATTTGTCATATCTAAATGTGCGTTGGAATAAAATAAATGGTTAATTAACACGGAAATCATCAAAAGCAAATCACACTAGGTCGCAAGGGCCACAAACATTCAACGTGCAAAAGCCGTAAACGAATTTCTATGAGCTTAATAGTAGTATTTTCAACATGTCCTCCAGCATACGGCGTGAAATTCAAATAAACGAGAACCGGCGTGCGCAGTCGTGCATTTTTATGTTGTTTGATCCCCGAACCAAGGGGAAGCTCAGGCAAACACAAACATCAGCGCCAGCGGCAATTATCTCGAGGACAAACACACTTTAATGACCAAAAAGTAGTGCGAATTCAGCGCTGCGAGCACACCGAGGCGTGAAACCAACGTTAGATAGCGAACCTTTAGGTATGTTATTTGAAGTTATTGCCTCCCAGCAAAACGCAGACAACAAATCTGCGTTGAAATCCCACAGCGATACCACGTACATCATTCGAAATGATCAAAAGTTTAGATGGCAAGCATGTACAGAATTGTTACTAAAATTATCAAAATTCGCTAGAATAGTGGAACAAAAGCAAAAGAATCAGTGGATTAAAGATCCCTCGCACGCAAACTTTATATTCCGACACCATACCGAATAATATAAGTTCCATCATGAATAAGTAAACTATATCAAATAAGAAGTTAGACTAAGAGTAGAGAACTAAGATTACGCTTTGATAGAAAGGAATACTTTCGTTTTCAGTAATCAGGTTAGAGGAGCCAGATTAAGTCTTCCTAACAGCTAAAAAAAAAAGGTACCGAAGTGAGGAAGGTAACTTATAATACGGAGATAAGAGAATGCGGAATCTATACAGAAGGTAGTTCAAGGGAAATAGGGTAAATTGAAAAAGAAGCTCATGAAGTAAAATAAAAGTTGAAGAAGAAAGTGCTGAAAAACAAGACAGCAGTGAACCGAAAAAAGGTGGTCCTTAACATTACAAAAAAAACTTTTCCTTCAACAAAAAGAAGGCCTACCTAGCTCTCAGCTCGGGCACATTTCCCTCTAGGAGTGCTAATTGCCATAGATACAATAGTTGTGTCCCCCTGAGGGGTTCAGTAATCAGAATTCAGCCACCAAAAATTGAAATGTATTTTTCAGTCCAGAGTTCTTACAGCACAGAGCACATATCCCACGATTTTTATAAAGCTTCATTCACACTGTTATTAGCGCTGTACATATTTTGATGACTCAGAAACCAGATTTTTGAGACGACGTAATTTTAGTTCTCCCAGGCAAAACAGGCGGTCGCAGTTCAGTAAACAAATTTGGGAATTACAAATTAAATTATGGCCGAATATTCGTAATGGGCATTTAATCGCAGCTCTTCTCATAATTTGGACGAGTGTCGAGAGATAGTTAGTACTGTTTCAAAGGCGACAGCAGTCGCTTCCTCTCCTGCAAGAAGCAGTGTCAGTTGTGCTACTTCCTCTATTCAATCTGAGAGTAATAATTCACTTTATATTGATGGTAATTATCATTAAGAAAGCAAAAATATGGCTTAGGTGTGCATAACTGATCAGCTAACATCACCAGTAAAAGCAAAGCGAATACATTTTTGTAATAATTTCGACCCGAACGTTTCGAATCTTGGCTCACTTGGAACACAAATTAATTGAACGTTTTAATGAATTTCATCGAGAATGAGCGTAGACTACAACCACTAAAACAACAATGCCGTCAAGATTTTGATCTGCCAGATCTTCCACTCTATAATACACCTGAGTCTCGACAAACATCCCACATTGACAGTTAATGCGTAACCACCAGACGTACACGGCAAAAATGTAACTGTTGCACTCGCAGCATCACACACAGGTGCGAAAGTGTGCTATGTTAACTCTATCATCAAGCTATTTTTATAAACTTTTGTACCAAATTTTAACCAAGCCACACTTCGCGCCACTGGTAATCTTGAGTGTAGGTGAAATAATGCTAAGTTATCTCAATCATTAAGATCACTTTTGAATTCGTTGAACCTTTCAAAGTCTGAACTTTTTCCACATATTTTTGCGTTATGACCAACACCGTTGTGTACTGGCACCAGATTGTTACAAACATCAAAATGAGAAAGAAACTGCCACTCGGCAGTGACTCCAAGCAATTTTTCAGTGTACTTATTCGACTAGAAAGAAAATGTTTCAACGTTGTTTTCGAAAGAGGCCACCAGTCCCCTCCTGGTTGTTGAACGGGTTGACAAAATTTTAAAGAAACATCGCTGTGTTGCAGAGGCAGTACTGCTGGCAAGATGCCGGCGGATACACAAACCGGATTGTTACCGAGACTTGAATAAATTTCTTAATAGCAACCGATTAGCTTAAAAACAGGTTTGTGAACTAGATCCGCGAATTCTCCTAAACCTACTATTAACTTACTTGGTTTACTGTCTGAAATTTAGGTACAATTACTAAGTAACCGTGTTATCTAAACGAGAAGGAAAGAAAAATTGAAGATAAAATTCATT
>JACJUY010002954.1:0-19506 GCA_014220935.1 Platorchestia sp. MABIK | reverse complement strand
CCCAAAGGAATTAGGGTCAAGCCCCATGGGAATTAGAGTCAAACCCCAAAGGAATTAGAGTCAAACCCCAAAGGAATTAGGGTCAAGCCCCAAAGGAATTGGGGTCAAACCCTAAAGGAATTAGGGTCAAACCTAAAAGGAATTGGGGTCAAACCCTAAAGGAATTAGGGTCAAACCCAAAAGAGTGTAAACTGGAGGAATTCAGCGAGAAAAACACCCATCTGGTGGCCGTGACCGAAGCAGAGCAGGATGACCCAGCCAGCCAAGGTGGTCACAGAGACCAGGAGTGACGTAAGCGCCGTGCAGTTATCAGGAGGCAGACCCTCGCTCACGATAATAGCGGGCGCTTCATCGGGCGGAACTAAACGCACTCAGTGCCCCACAACACAACCTCCATTCCTGCTAGAGAGAACTTTCAAAACGCTCTGCTGCAGGGAGATGATTGTAACTGCCTCGTGCAGGAACTCAGCGCTCCAGAACAACCTGTACTTCTGCTCGAAAACATTCCCAACTTGGTTGCAGGAAAATTGTTTTGGCACTACGTGCTGTGCTAGGGTTGGTTGGTACACCTTTCATTGGGTTCTGCATGGTGATAATTACTCGAGAAATCTGGATTAGAATTATCATAATTTTGAACTGCATTTAGAATTAAGGACGCAAAGATACTAGAATGAAGGTTAATAGCGTCACTTCCATTTTGGACGAACATGCGATTCAAACACCAAGAAAGTAATTCATCTGCAAACAATTATGCTGCCCTGAGATCGTGTGAGTGAAAATTTCGAGAAAGCAGTTTGTCGTTGAGGTTATGAAGCCAAGAACCAGTTTTAGTACACATCAACACAAGACAATGAATGACCGCAAGAAAAGACAGTGACCTGTACTTGTGTCTAAAAAGGAGGATACCAATAACAAAACGAGGATAAATGCCAATACCAGAAAATTATATCAATTCAATGGCGACAACACCATTGCCTAAAACGTCCAATACGGACACTTACACTGTAGCTCATTTCTTTTCAACAGCGTCAAAATTCCTTTCACATTTCGTGTCCACCATTTCCATGCTTCATATCAATTTACAAACAGAAGCTCTTTACTGCATAATCCCCGGCGTCCTGAGAGATGAGCAGCTGAGCTGCAAAATAAATGAACTGAGTATAAAATAATTAATTGCTCCTTTAGCAGCTCGTGCCTCAACATAATGGGATGTCTCCAGCAAACAATATCGCTAATCCGGAGGATCTTTAAAGCAGAGTCTTTGTCTCGGCAGCGATAGAATGGTCGGTCATATTTAGCCACTGCCGCAGATTAAAACTGTTCAAATATTCAACGATACCTGAAGTGAGAAGCAATAGCTAATGAACGATTATACAAGGAGTGGAATTGAAATTAACCGAATTCAACCCTTAACGCTCCACGTGTTATGTATAGCACATTCAATAAAAATCGTCGTATATTTTATTTCTCTTCGAATTCGTCCCCTGATGTGTCTTTTGAAGTTCATAACAGAGTGGTAATTCCTTCAGTCCGAGTGGCAACCTGATACCAGAAATAGTCTAATAAAGGTAATATGAATAAAAAATTAAGGTTAAGCACATCTTTATTAATCAAAATTTCGAATTAAAACCATTTATTTCGAAAGCCAATAAAAAAAAAGTAAAGCAGTATGCTAATAAAGGACTTTGAAGTCAAATGGTACGTGGGCTTGCACCGACTAAACCTGCATTGCTGATAAGAATACCAACATGTTTTCCATGCAGTACTGCACCAAAATAATGCGATCCATGTGAAATGCCGGAAAGGAGGCAATTTCCTCGCATTTAAAAAACATGAAAACATGCACAAGATTAATTTAAGAGTCTAAAATTACAGGTGCATCATTGTAGTACTACTCAGAAATACGAGCACACAGGGTTATGAATGTAATCACTGAACACAAAGAACTGCTCGAAGGTTTACTTCATGGAGTGTTATCACTCAGGCATTGATCAATTGATCACTGGCTATCTCAATGCGGAGACCTGAGAAATAGTTGAACGTTTCATTGTTCAGATGTTGCTCAGTTCCGTCGCTCTCGAATCGGTCTAGAGTATTAGTGATGATCAAATGCAGCGATGTGCAACTCGAAGGTATGCTCAAGTCCTGCAATGTACAGAACAAGCCGACATTTTTGGTCCCTCGATTAAAACGACCAAATTGATTTATCGTGTGAGGATTATCATGATATCGTGTGAGTTGACCTCACATGAATTCAAGACTAGATTACATTACATTAAATGTCAGTTTAAGCCTCTCTAACCCCAACAAAGACGTTCTAAAGTGAGGATGAAGGCATCACTTACTAAGGACTTTGGGGTCCGCGGAATCTATGCACCGAGTGCATAACACTAAGTTGAGAAAAGCGTTCGTAAAACAAACAAAATTTGAAGAAGAAAGTAGTCAAACCTGAAAACAGGACAATAGTGAACCGAAGAAAGACGGTTCTTAAAAAAAAAAATTATTTCAACATAAAAAAGGCCTACCTAACCCTCAGCTCGGGACCTCACATTTTCCCCCAAGAGTAATCAAGACTAGAAATGGTCGAATGAAGTCAACAGTAAAAATGCAATGCGAGTTAGACTGCACCTCAGCTGCAGCAAGTTTTTACTCTAAACACCGAGGTATTTGGGTTACCATCTATTCGCCCACAATGGTCTATTGTGAGTACAAAGGAGCACAGAGACTTTCTTAGGCAACCTCGGAGAATGAGAAAATGATTATATATATAGGAAAGTGAAACTTTGCTTCATCGCTACGAAGTTAGAAGTAAACGTAGATGTGCTATGAAAAGAATCTAGAAAGCTTGAAACTTACAACTGTCATATTTTCCGCGCCTTCGTAAGTAGTGTAGTACTGGAGTCGAAATATCTGAACTTTTATTATTAATGCTAAAGATTAGATTATATGTAATGTTAAGCCTCCCTAACCGCTAAAAAAAAGCGTACCGAAGAGAGGAAGAAGGAAGGCACCATTTAGTATGGGTATTAGGGAATGCAGAATCTATACAGAAAGGGCATAGAAACAGTAAGTTGAGAAAGAAGTTCATGAAACAAGATAAAAGTTGAAGAAAGTAGTAGGTGCTGAAAAAACAGGACAGCAGTGAACCGAATAAAGGTGGTCCTTAACACGTTCACTACGATCGCTATTTTAGCGGTCTTTCCTTAGCGACGGTTGCAATTTTCCACCACTGCATGTGTTTAGAACGCGCCACAGTCACGGCAGTAGGTGACATGCTCAGTGTAACTCTAAGCAACATGTAGAGACAATAAAATGCGTGGGACAAATATGGTACAAATCGTCACCCACATAAAAATTTATTGTTGACACACGTAATGGGCCAAATGTGTACCACGCCTCCGTGGTGCATATGTAACCCAATACGTGTGTGCTGCTATGAGCAATGACTTCGTCACGTGTTGGTACAACTTAGGTACGCGTAACTTTGATACGTGCGCGCTTATATTCCAGATGTATCCTCATATTTTATTTTAGCATTGACATTACGATTCTAATTTACATTATACCTGGCTTGATTGTATCATAAATTAATTATAAATACATTTATTTTCACTTCTCAGCAATGGACGCTGCAATCTTTTATGAAAATAAAAGCAGTGCAGTAGTTGAACATGATTCTTATTACAGTGAATACTTATCTGATGATTACAGCACATATTCAGACGAATTATCGATAGGAGAAGCAGAGAACTTGTCGGTCAATGAAAGTTTTCAAAATGAAATGAACCATGAAGACACTGGAGTTGCACATCATAGGAAGTCTGAATCTGCATCACTGCAATTTTTTCGAGTCACTGGCAAAAAAAATAAGTGTGCGTAGAACCAATAATAGAGTCGGAAAATTGGAAAAATTTGTCAATTGATAAATAAAACTTGTTTTTATCCTATGATGTGATTTTCGACTTGTGTTTAGTATAAAGTTTTCCTTTGACAGAATGTTTTTTTTGGTTACACATGGCTGTTTTTGTTGTGATTTTTGATTCATACTTAGTATTAAAAGTTTCTCCAGGAACAGAGCGTAATTACTTTTAATTATAAATGGCTGTGCTTTCTTGTAATTTTCTTCATATTCATAGCCTTTTTTTCGATAAAGGATCTAATTATTACTATTTTTATATTATTTCAGCCTTTCTAAGTGTAAACGTGAAGACAATTACATTAGTTTAATAAAATACGAAGGTGTAACGTTGATTTTTAGAACTTGTGAAAAAATGAACAGTGGTACACATATGTACCAACACGTTTATCAGTAATGTACCTGTTGGTACATATATGTACCAACACGTAGTGTACGTGTTAACATAACAAAAGTATATTTATTCTAACAAAAAGAAGGCCTACCTAACTCTCAGCTCGGGCCCTCACACACTTTCCTCCTGGGAGTGCTAATTCCCATAGATACAATAGTTTAATCCCCCTGAAGGGGACCAGCCTACAAACAACTCCAAATTACGTACAGCTAAGATCTATTTATTGAATATGGAGTATCATTTGACCATAGTTTGCTCTTTGCCCAAATACGATGCGTGAATCATGTTCAAATTAAGAAATGAGATCACGAGCTCAACACGGAAAAAATAACAAAATCTCTGAGACTCCCTCACCCTCAAGTGCTGCAGATACTCATCCAGTTATCATTGCGGGAGTCGCAAACACAGCAGAAACCCATCCAGTGAAGTCACTGCAGGAATCACAAACACAGCAAAAACCCATCCAGTGAAGTCACAGCAGGAATCACAAACACAGCAGAAATCCATCCAGTAAAATCACTACAGGAATCACAAACACAGCAGAAATACATCCAGTGAAATCACTACAGGAATCACAAACACAGCAGAAATCCATCCAGTGAAATCACTACAGGAATCACAAACACAGCAGAAATCCATCCAGTGAAATCACTCCAGGAATCACAAACACAGCAAAAATCCATCCAGTGAAATCACTGCAGGAATCACAAACACAGCAAAAATCCACTCAACGGAGTCACTGCATGAGACGGGGCAAGCACTTCCATGGGCGACGCCTGGCTTCGTTCCAGCTGAACACCCGAGTTGCACCACGCCATGCAGCAATGGGAAAACTAGGTTAAACCGATAAAAAAATTAAGGTCGCAATTTCATCATTCTCAAAAATTTAAAGAAAATATTATAATCATACAAAAATAATTCAATTATCTTATTTATTACAACTAGTCAACCACGAAAAAGAAAGCAATCATACATTTATTTTTCATACTTAAGTATCCGGATCAAATAAAAAACAGAATCCAACCACTCGCTTAAATTTCTAGTAAATTATTATTCGTGAATAAAGAGTGGTCAAGTTAGGAAAAATCTATCGAGGTGAGGCCAAACCAATCTTTTCAAGTTAGGGGTAAGGACAACCTCTATTCTTGTTTTATCAAGTCTGACTTCACTACGGTTGAGGCGAGTTCACTACAGCTTTCGTGCCCACTTTCCTTTTTTCAGTTTTTATGTCATCATCGCCATCTCTTCTTTGTCTTTTGTACCTCTTCCTTCCTAACTTACTGTTTCTCTCCGCATGGTCTGTGTGGGATCAAATCTGGTGGATTGATTCAACATTTCCGCAATCCATACTTTCCTCCGTGAGAACATCTTTGCAATGGAAACGGAGCTTTATACTAATTACTACGCAACTACAACAAGAAATGTACATACGACACTTCATGACACCTATTTTTATCTAAGATCCCGTCAAGTTTTTACCACATCCAGCAATGAATCCGAAATTTATCACTTCCCAACATCAGAAAAACTAGCGATATCAACTGCCTGTGGAGTGCTCAAGACTTGAGTTAAGTAATGCGAATACCAGATTTCATTTTTCACGTTTGAGATGGGCAAGTGATCATCAATTCTGAACACAAATTTCCGGCACAGGAACTAGAATGTAGCACTACTTCACCCGCAGCGTACTAAAAATCTACGGGAATATCAAATCGCGTTTTCAGTGTTCATTGATGAGAGAGTACTGACTTCACAACGAGGATCCCTCTTTTCTTCCCATTTAAAACGCAAATCTAGAATAGCGAGAGTAGTCTGTCCCACTCGGCATTTGGAACCTCATCCTGAAGATACATGTGAATTCACAGTTGATACGTTCAAATAAGCGTCCACGCTTGTCAAGATTGATTCAAATACATGTTTAATCTTCTAATCAAGACCCATATGATTGAAGAACAAATTACGTATAACGGCAGAAACCCCATTATCAACACAACATACCAGAATGTCAACAATAAAGGAAATCAAGATCCATTTAAATGAAGAACAAATTACAAATTACAAATCACGGCAGAAACCCCGTTAACGACATAACAAAATGTCACCAAATCACACAGCAAAATTCTATGAAGAATATGCAAACGTTCCTAAATCACGCAGCAGATCCTCATGAAACATACCAAAACATCTGTAGATCATACTGCCAAACCCCATGAACTATATCCCAAAAACATATAACACATGACATCATCCTATTAACAACATACCAAAATATTCAAAAATCACAGTGCAAAATCTCATGATTATATACTAAAACAGGTATAAAACACGCGGCAGAACCCGTCATAAATACTTAGAACTTTCCACTTCAGACTTTTAGAGACCAATGTATAGAACATCTTTTCCTCTTCAACATTTTTAGGAGCCCGCATCGTAATTGACAAAAAACACGTAACAAAGGTGCAAGCTAACTACATCCCCGTATAAAACACGCATACTAGAATCCCATATCTTTTTCGCACAAGCATAATTTTTTGTCGACATAGGGTACCCTTCTGGATCTTACAAAAAACTTACATCAAGCACCAACTAAACAAGAATCTGTAATATAAGATTGAAACAACTCATCAAAACAGTTTATGAGCATACTAGGCGAAAGCAGAGGGCTGCTGAACGAGCCAGCACGTTTAACGAGACACTAAAGCCATCATTGTGCACGATACACGAGAACGGTCTGATCGCGAGTTTCATTTGGCCACTAGCCAGCGCGTGATGAAGCTCTGCCAGTAATTAGAGCCAACAATTGCACTACGCTACACAGCTTTCGCCCAGACAGATATCTGCGCTGGATATCTCGCCGGCCACCAACAAGCGATTCACGACGCGTGAAATTCATCTGAATCGAATAGACAGCAGTCTTTAACACAGTTTACTTCTCTACGAAGTTCCATACAATGGCGCCAGTGGCAGCCTTAGAAATTCGGCAGCCCAAACATCGCTTTGTAGCATTCTCCAGCTCCGACTCGAAAGAGCGTAACTATTGACATTAACTTCCGGAAGCTATTGCATCAATTCATACATAGAGATTATTCAAAAGTCATGTGAAAAATCGTTAGCTCATCATTTTTAGTAGTGTGACTCCGTAGTCACATAGAATACAATTACATGAGAGAGAAGAGAAGGGATTACTTAGTAACGACTATAGAAGAGAACCAATGCACGAGGTATGTTCGCATGCAGGAGATTAGATTTAAAAATATTAGTGTAAGCCTCCCTAACCACATATGCATCGCTAAGAGAGGGAGGAGCAAGGCACTATTTAATATGGGTTTTTGAAAACATGTTATTTGTGCAGAAGGTTGCTACCGCACAGGAAACCCAACACGTCAAGCTATGGATAAGTAAAAGAAAGAACAAATTAGCGAAAACAATGAATGCATTAAAACTAAGAAGGGCACAGTCGGTACGAAAGTTTAGAAGTACGGAAGGCGTATTTATAGCTGAGATGACTTAACAGAATCCTCTCTAGGGCCACCAGTCCCCGTAGCATACGATTAACAAACCTATTGCTCATCATTAGTTCCTGGACGAGAACCATTAGTTTAAAATCTATCACAGAACCCGATCAACACATGCATGTTTCTATTCAAAGTGCACATAAAATCTTCAAAAAAGAGATTATCTGAAAAAAATTCGAACTTCCCCATGCGAGAGTATTCAGGAATGTTCGTAAATACGTAAAAAATTCTAGTAATTAGCCAAAACCAAACAACTATGCATGCGAACAACTGTCACCCATGAGGTTAGACTGAGATAACATTGACGCCTTGACCTCACTGCACAACTAACATCCCCCAATAGCGAGCTTAACCACAATCAGATATCATTACCATCCACGAAGGGCGCGCCTACAGCCCTCATTATAATCAATTTACCCAGGCACTCGCGATATGATAAATACACAGATCATCCTCTGCTGCAACGGCGTTGCGTTGCACGGTCTCATTTCGTGCGGTAAAACCTGTCAACGGGTAAAAGTAACGCACTTCATACTGCAGAAGATCTCTTTAACGCACAAAAAATCTCCCTAGCAATTATGCAAACCCAGTAAGCTTCCAGCGTAATACTTCAGACCTCCTGAGTTGTGAGAAAATTGGTAAATTGACTAACCTTAAGAGAGCGTATTGACTAGAAAAACCACACAGAGCAGTCGCTTACTAACTGAGCAACCTTCCGAGCAGTTACAAACGATAGAAACGTCTAAGACGGATCTCAACGACACGCCAGTTAGTTACAAGCGACACGTAAACAAACGCTGTGACAAACCACACGAAAACGGCCGAAAAACAAACACTTTAAAACAGTGGTTCTTAACTTGGATTCGATCGAATCCCTGGGTTTGGCATGGTAAAGTTTGTGCACTAATACAGTGTTTAGTTATAAGCATATGTTTTGAGTTTAAAGAAAAAATTACATTTTATTCTTTCAACTACGAAGTGTTTGATGAATGCATGTATGGAAATTGTGGGGTTCAGTTCCTCCAATAAGGTTAAGAACTCCTGCTAAAACACGTTGACTGCGATGTGTTAAACTGAAGGTCAGAATTCAACTCAAATTTAAATTCAAAATGCCAAAAATTTCACACATATGCCAAACATTAACTGGGTCCATCATATACCATTAATTTTAAAAAATTGTGAAAACTTTTTCAAACAACCCACCGACGGGTCGTTTCGCAGCAGGAAAAATTCAAGCATGACACCCCCCCGATGGGTCTATCGCAGTGAACGTGTTAGAACTTCCATCAGCACTGTTGCGAACAGCAAATCGGCCGGCCGATGGGTGCAGTTATCGATTGTTTGCACTGCTATGGCTCCATTTTGGGCGGCTTAGCCGGCCGGTCGCCGCTAAATGTCCCCACATTATCGACAACACCTGGTCCCGGCAGCGGTCTGAGTCACGGCCACCGTTGCAAGGTACGCCGTTTTCCTCGTTAAATTGCTAAATAACGCGTCTTTCCAAAATAAAATTAGCCATAAAAGACTAAGCATACGACACACTCTGTAGTGTTGCCTAGTATTGCGTGAATTCTCTACAAGTTTTATTTGTAACAAGACAAATTTGACCATAATGGCCAGAAGAGGCTAATATAGCAAAGGTAACCACGATTTGAATTACGGGAAAACCACGCACGGCGGAATTTCTCAAATACTTCTCGTCGGAGAAAAAATTCTTTCCCAAGTTATTATTCACAGCGCAAACAGTAAAATTCTACATTGTAATGCACGACCATAATTCAATATCAAAAGCAAATAATTTTAGCTTATTATGCGTCTTAGCACAAACATGCCAAAGTAATTCCAGAGAATTCACACAGAAAACGTTTCTTCAAGAAATGATCCGAAGAATATCCAACCAAACATAATTCACGAAAGCTTCTACTAGTCATCAGATTGCTTTAGAAAACTGGTAGACGCTGAAACCCTTTTAAACATTTATTACAAACTTGAGATTAAATTGGATTATAGTTTAAGCCTCCTCAACTGCAACAAAAGCATTCCGAAGAGATCAAATGTTAGTTTAAGCCTCCTTAACCGCTAAAAAAAAAAGCGTTCCGAACAGAGGAAGGCATCATTTAGTATGGAGATAAGGGAACGCGGAATTTATGCATAAGGTGCATAAAAATAGAAAGTTTAGGAAGAAGTTTACGAAACAAGATAAAAATTGGAAGAGGAGGTGTTGAAAAACAGGACAAGACAGAACAGGAAGGAAGCAAATGAAGATGATCTGTAACAAAACGAAAAAGATCCTACTTCAACAAAAGGTATACCTAACCTTTAGCTAGGGACTGACATATTCCCTTTGGGGGCCTCTGAGGGTTGCTACAGGCTTCAACGGCATGGTGAAGTTATCAAGGTATCCGAAAACATATTCATTGACTAATATTCCTAACCTGTAGCAGCCAACGCAACACCTAAACAGCCTCCTCAATTGAAAAAATACATTGGAACATGACAAACATTAAAACTGAACAGAATTTGACGGAAAAAATGACGCTTGGATACGATACAGCACACGGCAGCATGATTATGATTATGTTAGTTTAAGCCTCCCTAACCACTACAAAAAAAGCGTATCGAAGAGGGGAAGGAGGAAAGCACCATTTAGTGTGGAGTTAAGGGAATGCGGAATCTATGCAGAAGGGGACATAGAAACAGGAAGTTGAGAAAGAAGTTCATGAAGCAAGATAAAAGTTGGAGAAGAAAGTAGTAGGTACTGAAAAAAAAGGACGCAGTGAACCGAAAAAAGGTGTTCCTTAACATAACAAAAAAAAAAAACATTTTATTTCAACAAAAAATAGGGCTACCGAACTCTCAGCTCGGCCCCTCACACATTTTCCACCCCCCGGGAGCGGTAATTGCCATAGATACACTAGTTGTATCCCCCTGAGGGGGCGCACGGCAGCATGTACAGCATCAAATACACACAACAAATTTCCACCTATCATGAAAAACAAAGGCAACACCACTTCAGTTACGTGACTGGGTGGCATAAACTAAATCATTATGGTGGAAGTGAATATTTAACACGTCAATTGTGAGCATACCTAGCATCACGTCAGAGTTGCTCAATACATCAATAGTGAGCATCTGGCATCACGTCAGTGATTACCGTCAGAGTCGCTGCGAGGATGATAGTAAAGGAGTCCGCCTGCGCGAAGACGTAGCGACTCAATTCCATCGAATATTGTCTGCCTTCTGATAAACATTAGTCGAATTTATCGTTCCCTTTGGCGAACTAAATGACAATTTTCAAATTAAAATGCTGTTTGACTCAAACGACTGTATTTTGTCATTTTAATTACTTAATGAAAATGATGTCTGAAGTTAAATTTGAGTTTTTTAGCGCTCCATTCACGTCAATCCGATTAGAAAGAAACAGAAAATCTACCTCAAAAGATGAAAGACGTAACTATTTCAACCCTTTACCGTCAAAGTGGATTTTAAAATCCATTTTCATAAGCAGCTCAGATGTATTTTATTCCTTGTGAAATTTGTCCCTAATGTGTACTTCGAAGTCCATTGTCTTGTGGAAGTCACTTCCTCGCTGTGATGTCGGTGACTACATGATGCAGGTGCCACTTTGATGGTGGTAACGGTAACAGGAGTACAAAATTCGAACGTAAAAGGTTAAAAACGAGCGTACAACAAAGCGTGACGTTTGAAACGAATAAGAAGCTTTTTTGGTTCCCTCAAAGAGAAAATAATTTTCAGAGATTCGATAAAAGCATCAAAGAAGAGCGAGCTCATAAAGAGGTGGTAATGAGCCACGGCCCTGGCGAAGAAAGCACGTGAAGAGATAATTAAGAACTTGAAGGAGCCACTCCTGCGGCTCGTGGAGATATCAATACCGATGACCTCACACGAGAGAAGCGTTCGAAGCCTCACAGCACCTTATAAGTCAAGCTCCTTGCGATACTCTTGCCAGAATACCTTTTATCTGGCTCAATTCAAGAACGTTGGCCAGAAAATGGCCAATGTGACAACCTGCATTGCGGAATACAACGTTCAGCATCCCATGACATGCAACAGCTCAGGGACAACAACTGGGTCAGGATGAGCAAGCTGTAGTTAGAAATCTAATCGTTTGTGTTATATCAGAACGTTTTACTCACATTGAATACGCACAGGCTGATCGACCGATTCATGTGTTGTTGCACAATGGGTCAAAAGCGATGCATTCTTTGTGCTCTTCGGTCCGGTGAATAAATTATCTCTTTAATAAATAAATGATCTCGTGAGGGAAACTCCGCATTTGAAATGCTTATTGTTAGTATGGAGATGAAAACACGAAAGCTAATACAAGCATCTTCATTTGGAGGAATTTAATGCTCTAAAAAGTGGGAGTAACTGCACGGTTCACTGTCAGAGCATGTAAAAAACGAATATCGGCTTACATTCATTCAACAACTGGCAAATATCATTGGGATAAGTTAGATTAATAATAAGTACACATCAAGAATGACTCCCATATTGAACGGAACCAACTGACAACACCTGATACCGATATTTGAGCCACATGAATCGTNGTGTATCACGACAATCTTGTCCAGACATCTTCAGTATCTTGGAAAGCCAGCCTGAGCTAAGGTCTATCAATGATGTCATTGAAGCCGATGTGACTAACGCCTCTGTACTCATAATACATTCACTGCTGCTGCAGTGACACGGGAGTGCCGACCTTGTGGAGTGTGCATGTATGGTCGAGCACCTAACATGAGATATCCTGAAGCCTTTGCTAGGCAGAGTTGCAGCGTAACAGTGACTGTCTCGGACCTCTGGCGATGGAGTCAGACATCTTCAAATCAATGGAGTAGTCAGATGAATCAGAAAATCTGTAAATGTGATACAGGTTGCACGTAAACCCGCATTTTTTTCTTATATATCAGATGAGTTTTCTGTGAACACTGACCCGTCTGCAGTAGTAATGACCCGTCAAAAATGATGGGATTCGATATTTTCTTTAGAAAAATATTCCAGATGTGGATGACAAACAAACATCTCCATCCTAACAGTCTCCGCTATTAAAATATTTTTGTAATTGCGCCCTGGTGAAACTCGAATCACAGATACGGTCGTTCAGAATCATTTAAGAGCGTGAAAGAGAAATGGACCAACCAATTTAATGTGCTCAATGAGATTCCCACAGAAATAACATAGGAACACTTGCGCATAAAATGGAAAAATTGGAGACACCTGGCGTTTCATTGTATAGTACTGATTGCCTGCGTGCGCCAGCATTTTCTCTTAGATATCAGATGAGTTTATTCATGAGACGTTCGTTCAAACAATGAGACACGTACTACTTTGTGAGTCCCCTCGATGCTAAAATGCGCAGTCTGGGCCTAACACAAAACACGCTTACACGAACTCGGCTACTTCTTGCCCTAAGTCTGGCCTTTATGTGCTCTGCCGTCCAGCAATCTCAGGTACAGGACGCCATAACTGTACGAATGAAATGTACCCCGTGTTGGTCACTGGCATGTTTCGTTGCCTCAATTTTATTGAAGTGCTTATGTTTAGATAACTTAACGTTATTGCTACCATTCATTTTACTTTAATGTCAGGTAATTCCAAGCCATTCTACATCTTCATTCGAGATTCACGTATATTGAACAAGAAGTTAAATTTTTTCAATTAAAATCATCAACGTATTTGTGCTCTGGTACGAAATCTTGAGAGGACAAACCATATTTGGTGGCTCCAAATGACTAACGCAGGGTAGGGCTGACTGACTCGGATTCTCAAAGCGACCAAATTTGAGTCTACCAACTACAATTGAGCTTTCAAGTTGGAAACAATTCCGAGAAAATTAAAGGAAATAGATGAATTTGAAGTTCATTACGTGTTAAAATTTTAATTTGAAAAAAAATTAATTTAAAATTAATTTTAACACGTAATGAACTTCAAATATATCGTGATGCTGAGAAATTATTAAAGGAAATAGATGAAGTAATTGAAGTAGAAAAAAGTCGAGAGTTTGGAGGATTAGATTCATGTGTCTACGATTTTGAACGAATTTCGTTGGTTCTAGTAGCTATCCTAACTTCATCCATGTGAAAATGTTTGCACCAGAATCAACGCGAAAACCCACCCCCAAAAACCAAGAATTAACCACCTAATTTCGATTTAATATAACATTCTTTTCGAATTTTTATCCCTAGTCACGCTGCCTAAATTACGCAAACACTTATCGACCGAATAATAAAAACTACACAATTTCAATCAACTGAACCCCGTTACAGGACAAGCATTTCTTAACCCGTTGACTGCGTATTGGGACATAATTGTACCATTAGGTAAATTGCTCTTTCGCGTAGCGGTATAATTAAATGACATTTCATCTATTTCGTGACCCTATTTAAAAATAAATGTCATCACACGAGGTAACATGTATTTGTACAATTATATTTTTCATATTTCTTCGGAAGGATAGAAACGTTTTCGAGCAGTGAAGTCGATTTCCTGATTCTAAGCTAACAAAACCAACTGCAACATCCGCGAAAATACAGTCAACGCGTTTTGGACATCATCCATTTTAAGCATAGAATTCCCAGTCCAACTAGTTTTAGTAATTGCAGAGGAGCATGCATTTAAGCCCAAGTCTATATGCTATGTTCTAGGCTTCCGAAACCTTAGTCCTTGTGCCACTTACACACAATCTAAGCAGGAAAGTGCGATGAAAGATAGTAATATCAGAAGGAACACGCGACATCCCTCGAGCGAGAGAGACAAACGCTGGAATTTCCGCAACTTCACCATCCTGACTTACGGTTATGAGGGCTGAATTTCAATTTCACGCTTGACAAGCCACAGAAGCTCGCCAGCTAGATATTTGTTCTCGTTATTTCTGAAAAATGGCAAGGCAATTTCTCTCAGGTCATAAAACTTTACAACTATAAAAATAATCTTCACCACAGCTAGGCCCTAAAGTTCCAGAGAAATTTGTGCTACACGAAAGCATGAACTTGTCTTCTGCATGCAGGAGAACATAAAACCTGGTGAGAGGTTCCTACAGCTCGCCAGAAGCAAGATACACTTCTCACCATCATATGAAAACAAAATAAAAACTAGCCACAATTTCAAATCAGGGCTTTGTTCCTGCTAAATGACAAATTTTTCAGCAATCAACGTCGTAGCGGTACACAGACGCCTACGAAAGATTCTTTTGACGACTTGGCTACATAATATGTAGTTTTTTCTAACACAATCTAATTTTATTAAAAAAACTCAAGCTCGGGAGATCCGTCGAAAAAAGGCACCTTAGATAGTCAAGTCGAGAAAAGAAACTTCCGCTACCCACCTTACCGCTACGACACAAATTGTTTCAAATCTGACCTCAAATCCACAAGTGAAGTTTTGAATCGCTAAGAATGCTACATGGTTTCTTATATACATGAAATATTTTCAGCCTCCCTAACCACAAAAAAGGCCTTCTACGGAGATGAGAATGATGGCAAAATNGATCCTTGGCAAAACGAAAAAAATATTCTATTTCAACAAAAGGAAGGTCTGCCTAATCCTCAGCTTGAGACCTCACATTTTCTCCCTAGAAGTGCTAAATTCCATAGATACAAAAGTTGTACCTCTAGGAGAGTAAATAAAATAAGATATTGAAAATACTTTACTGCCCAGTAAGAATTCTCTAATTCTCACCGTGGTTTCCCATGTTATTAAAATTACAAGGGTGAAAAAATTTCATGCTGTTCTTTCTAAGTATGCCCTCACTTCAATTTAGTTTTATTTACTCCAACAAAATTTCAAAGTATCATATCCCTAGATGAACTTGTCTATATTGTAAGCAAAATTTTCAAGCATTAACACTTTCAATGTGAGGTGCACCACCGGTGGTACACGGAGGTAATTTTCCTAATGCTGCTGACCGACCAGTAGTTGCAAACTCAATTTTCATAAATACTTAATCAGAGCTAAATAAAGGCACAATCCAGTTCATGTTAGGTATTTTTTAAATAGTTTACTACAATTGACTTTATATTTGAGTTTTGTGTTGAACTTAATATTTAGTTGCCACAGTCAAAGTGTTAAGCACTACTAACTACACACTCCTAGTTTAGAGAACAGATTAAATGTTAGTTTAGGCCACCCTAAACCACAACAAAGGTATTCCAGAGAGAGAAAAGAGAAAGGCACCGTTTAAAATGGAGATGATATGGAATCTACGCCCAAATTACATAGAAACAGTAAGTTAGGCTAGAAGTTCATGAAACCAGATAGAAGTTGAAGAAGAAAGAAGTAGGGGCTGAAAAGCATGACAGCAGCAAGCCAAAAAAAAACATTATCGTAAGAAAACAAAAACATACTATTTCAACAAAAAGAAGGCCTCATCTTTCAGCTTGAGACCTCACATTTTCCTCCTGAAGTGCTCATTCCCATAGATTTAATAATTGCATCCCCCTGAGCAGCTTTGGGGAACATCAAGTGTACAGAAGTATAAGGAATAAATGAACACTGAGAGCATATTAAATGCAATTTCCTTCAATGCGAGAACTTTGTTCCGTCATGACTTGCACAACTGCAGCACAGAGACAGGCTTCATGCACAACCTAAAGAAGACGGCCATCTCTTTGAGGGATAAAAATGAGAGCATAGCATAAAAAGATAGATGTTCATTGTTTGTAAAAATTTCAGGAAACAAAATATGTTTAGCAAAATGCCAATCCTTGCATACATTTTGACATCCTCCTAACATGTACACTCTAATAATGGGTGGCACAAAAAGAATGCATGGATTTGGCACTTCTTTCTGTGTCACCATGACCATCTTGGTTAGGAAGGCTTTAACTTGTTTTCTAATCTTTATGCTTTCAAAACTCAGCACTGCAGGGTATTCTGTTGCTTACTTGAACTCAAGAATTGCATCAATAAACTCTGGCAGCCAGGAATTTGGTTTACCACATGAGTGATTGTATGGTGGTACAAAAAGAACGGTCAAATCCACGTTCTCTGTGTGCCACCCTGTATGAAACTGCAACTAAAATGGGTCAATATTGAATTTAGGCCTTTCACGGAATTTAAAAATTCCGTTCCAAAGAATCACTATAGGAACACATTTAAAAACGTTTTACACAAATGACATTCTACTTGCTGATGCATCATTTTCGAGTTATTCAACTTTGAAGTTATACGAACGTCGTGTATAAAAGTGAAGGAACGGACACGTAAATATGCTGTAATACGGTATTGACCTAACGATGGGTGAGGTTAGGGTAGGTTAGTTAAATAAACTAACCAAAATAACATAAATCAACCTAAAATAGCTTACCTTAACTTACCCAAACCAAGCCGTTTAAATTTCCCGCCAAGAAGTGGGCGTGTCCCGCCAGAAAAGTGGGCGTCACCCAACAATGCGGCGACTCAGCAACCGACCATGTAATGGTATTCCTATCTGAACGTAATTATTGTTATTTCTCGAAAACAACGCATCAGCGAGCAGAATGTCATTCATGTAAAACGATTTTAAATGCGTTTCTTTAGTGATTCTTTGGTACGGAATATTTAAATCCGGTGAAAGGCCTAAAATCAATATTGACCCTAAAATGGAATCTTCAAGATTACAGTAAGGATTGCAAAGCCTCTGATGCAACCCAGATGTTGATCGTTTCAAACATGCGCAGCTTCATTCCGGATGGACACAAGTAAACTTGCAATACATTTTTCACCCAAGAGCTACAAGTTTTGGCATTTTACAGGGACAAAAAATTATACTCTTGAGCAATGAAGCATAGCATCAAAGTTATTTGGTCACAAAACCTATTTGTAGATAAGAATCAAATTGAAAGCTAGCAGAATCATTTCTAACTTGCATTTCAATCAGATTAATACACTCTGCATTTTGAAATAGCTCACTCAAAATGGCAACAGGCATACTACCACTAAATTTTTACATTAAACAAGTATTAACATGTTCACCGCAGTTGTAAACTGTTGGTTTGGTTAAGTTGGAAGTAGCAGAATTGTGTAATTCATTTAGTGCTTGGAACCATTTTCTCCCTCCTCAAAATAAGAAAAATTAATTTGTACAATAACATTGCACTTTGAATGATTACAATCATTTTTTAAAAAGAATGTGAAACAGGTGAAATGGCATTCATTCATACCAGGAGGTAAATAAGTTATTCACCTATTTGTAAACCTGCGTCCAAAAATGCAGGGAACATGTTAACATAAAGAGAAGCATCATATTTGTCTACGAATAAATAATGGGAAGGCAGTTAAATGCATCAGTATCATCTTGAAAACTAATTTCAATGATCTGGCAGCTACTTTTCCAATACTTAAATTTTAATAGCAATGATTATTGCTGACAGAATAGATGATGCTATTTTGGGTTTCTAGTTTTAGAGCAAATTTAGTTTTGACTTTGAAAGAAATGATATCCTAAATCTATTATGCCAGACTTCTTTCTAGAGATCACTGGCAAGTGTGCATGTAGTAAAATGCATAGGAAAAATAGTATGATACACTTAATGGTAATTTTTTCAATATACCTAGCTTGAGAGCTCAAGAAATAAAATTTTAACATGTCATGAACTTTATGTATAATAATCCTGGATTCCATATTGAGGATTAGGTACCTCGTTACTGATTTTCAAAACTGTACAACACAGAATGAGCCAACTATTTTGCCCTTCTTGAACAGCAAAACCTCATAAAAAAGAATTTTCCTGTAAATTGCACTATCTCCATTCAAGACCTAAAACCTGAATGATTTGGTATCCATTTTAGATCCAATGGTGATCAATTTCAGACAACTTCATGTCCAGATGATTATAATTAATAAATGCTAATCCTGAGATAACTTTAGTTAACCCCAGACTCTTATTTTGATTTCAGTTTAGGGAAGAACCTGAGATTGCTGCACTCCACCTAAACCCAACTAGAACTTCAAACTAATTCTGAAGATGAAATTTGGCTTTGAATTCAAAGATGCTCTAATTTGAAGTTGCTTGTGCTTATTGGAGTAGAATATAATTAAGTTTAGGTTTCCATTCTAACAACAAAAGCGTTCCAAAGAGAGGAATGACAAATGCACCATTTCAAATGAGAGGAAATGCAGAATCTATGCACAAGGTGTGCTCTCATACAAAATCTCATATGCACACAAACAGTGAGTTAGAAAGAAAGTATATGAGACAAAATTATAGGTTCAGGAAAATGCAATTACCATTGAAACACAAGACATGAGTGAATAAACAAATGGTTTTTAACAAAACAAAAAATGCAACCTATTCCGGTTTCCGGTCAATATTGATTTTACTGTTGTCAACAATTTTTTTGCCACATTTAGATCATTGGAAACATTTTAAGATGTTCTACATAAAGGATATTGTGCTTGCCAATGCTTAGTTTTTTAAATATAGCATAAATAACGTTCAGGTGCGAATAGGATTAATGGCAGTTTTGACATGGCTCTTCCGGCGTTTTGCCGAATACGCAAGGTTTCTCGGCGGGAGACTTCGGCCTAGGCATGACTAAGTTAATTCAAGTTAGGCTTAACTCGGGAGTTAGCCCCGTTGGTGAAATATTAACTAAACCTCCCACTAGATGGCGCCACTAGTCTTAAGCTTAACTCGACGAAAAGTAGATGTATTCGAAAAGTTGATTAGCGATATATGTAA